>JAIUZE010014270.1:0-51957 GCA_022085475.1 Heliosperma pusillum | reverse complement strand
TTCCGTATTTATACGGGAGATATGTCTCCCGTCTTGTAAAATTTTTATGTATAATATTATTTTCCTTTTGTAATGAACCTTTTTATTTTATGACACCTTCGTCATGTTTTATTATCTTTTATGTATTTAAATTAATTTTTTTTTTCTTTCCGCAAATTTGAGGGTGTCACACTTACAATTTATTCGGATAAACAAAGTATTAAATTTAGTCAAACTAAATAAAAGATTTTATAATAAAACTTGAACAATGAATGCAATTATCATATATGAAATAATTAATACAACATTCAATTATTACATATTACATAATCTAAAGAATTCTAGTACTCATCTCAATCCCATTGTGACGATATGACCATCATGCTTAGCTTTTGATAAAGGCTTGGTTAAAGGATCAGCAATATTATTATCTGTCCCAACCTTACAAATGTCAATTTCCTTTGTATCCACGTAATCTCTAATTACATGATATTTCCTAAGTACATGTCTAGACTTATTACTAGACTTGGGCTATTTAGCATGAAAGATAACCCAGTGTTATCACAATAAATCGTGATAGGATCTTTGGCAGTAGGGACTACAGCTAGTCCTTCCTAAAATTGCCGAATCCACACAGCTTCCTTTGCAGCTTCAGATGCTGCAAGGTACTCTGCTTCTGTTGTAGAATCCGTTGTAACGCTTTGCTTGAAACTCTTCCAGAATTCAGCTCCTTCATTCATCATATAAACATAGCCGGATTGGGATTTCCTATCATCCCTATCTGCCTGGAAACTGGCGTCCGTGTAACCCTTTACACGCAACTCAGTCTCACCTCCAAACACTAAGAACGAATCCTTGGTCCTTCTCAAGTACTTAAGGATGTTCTTTACAGCTATCCAGTGACTCTCACCTGGATTTGCTTGATAACGAATTGTCATGCTCAAACCATATTCAACATCGGGACGAGTGCACATCATAGCATACATGATTCATCCAACATCGGATGCGTAAGGGATCAATTTCATGCGTTCAATCTCCTCGTGTTTGGTAGGGCACTCTGACATGCTCTAAGTGATCCCACTACCCATTGGAAGAAAGCCTCTCTTAGAGTCTTTTATGTTGAACCGATCAAGATTTTTATCAGTATAAGTTTCTTGACTTAATGCTAGTATCCTTCTAGATCTATCCCTATAGATCTGCGGGCCTCTCCTAAGGCTTTCATTTGGAAATGAATTCCAAGCCACTCTTAGTTTTTTTTAAACTCAATATTAGACATTTCTAATATAAAATCATTAATAGTTTACTCTTAAACTATTTGGACCTTATGAATGCACAACATTAAAACAAAGATAAGAAAAAACATTTTTCTTACGTTGATTTAAAAGGATTTAGGGCACAAAGTAGGACTCCCTCCTACTTTTTTCTTGAGCTTAACAAAGTAGGGATGAACTTCCAAAAGCTCCAACTATAAGAACTCTCCTTTTGTTGCACCTAGACTTACCCTTAATCACTCAACTATTAGTTTACAAGTTCAATAGTTAAGTACCCTTAAAACAAGTATACAACACTCCAATTACTACTCTAGTAATATGATGTTTATACTCCAACACAAGTTCTATGAAATTTCTAAAGTTTCTAAGTATATTGTTGTAATTTTAGTGAGTGATAAGTGATATTTTGTATTGATTTATCCCCCGTTTTAGCTCGATTTCTATACAATTTATGCACTTTGTTAAGTGATTAACGAGCTAATACTGCTATTCTAGTTGTTTTGCATGTTTTGACTCGTTTTATAGAAAATGAAGCGGTTTTGCTATATTTTCCTACTTTATGGAGCAAAGACACTAGGATACGAGTTTTCAAGGAATTGATGATAGCCAGTTCACAATTTCATTACAATTCCGCTACATCTTTCCTCGAATGGACTCAATTTGGATTTTGGCTTTGGACTTTAAGAAGAAAACTCAACCCAAGTCAAGATAAGATCAGCCCAAGCCCAATTCCGTAATGCATTGACCAAAGACTAAGGCATAGGATTCCGTGCCTAAGATGAAAAGACGGAAAATTCGACTTACACAAAAACCCGATCGGATTGCCTGTTACCCGATCGGGTATTTCTGCAAGAAGACGTTACTTGGCTCTTCTTCAATCCGAGCTTAAATGGGTGGTTTAATGCATTGACTAGGGTACGAATTTGCAAGAGGATCAGCAGCCATGCGGCCTTATAAAAGCCAATGATCATCCAAGCATCAAAACACACAATCTTACAATAATCTAATAATCTATTATCATTTCTTTTAGCACACTTTCTTACAAGTTTTTATAGCTTTCTTAGTATTTCTCTAGTGTTTACTTAACTTTTGTTATTGGGTATTTGTTCTTACTTTCATTCTTTTATACTCATTTTCCTTGTCGGTAATTCTCTAATCTTATTTACTTATGCAATTTTAACCTCCATGAATTATAATCTCACTAGTATCATTTTCATAATATTGTTGTTAGTAGGAAATCAACCTAAAATCAATTTAGTTAAAACCAAAGTATTATTTAGCATGTCACCTTATAATATACCTAATCATATAATCCTTAAAAATATAATTAGAATCATTGTTAACATAATCACCATAATCACTTTAGTATTTGTATTTCATAGTTTAATTTCTTACATCTTTTTCTTACTAATCTACTTAATCACATAATCACATAGATTAGATTAATTCTAATATTGTAAAATTATTATTGTGTAAATAAAATAAATAGAGTTGTAATATTTGAAATGATTTACGAGTTAAAAGAATTATAAGAAGAGTAGTTACCAATTGAACCGTCTAAATTGTTTCTTCCTTTGGTCGTGTCAAATTCTATAACTTTGTTTAGTGGCCATAAGCAATTGTTTGTATTAGTCATTTCTATCTTTATGACGAGAGTTGGGATAGGAATTAGGACTATCAATAGGGGTTTAGTGACTTAACCATGCTGAAAGGACGTTAGGACCCACTAAAAGGTCGGTACGAATCCGGAAGGAATATACCGCTACAAGGCCTAGACAATCATAAGTAATTCTAATATTGGTATCTATGAAACTTTTAACTAGTTTTACAAGTATTTCTCTTTCACTATATCAACTTGATTAGTGAGTTTAATTTATCGTTTTAGATAGTATATTTTATTGTCTTTTTATTTCTATTATTAGATAGTTTACTTTATCGTTATCTAGTTAGTTTATCGTCTTTTTATTTCCGTCCCTAGATAATTTTTATGATTGTTATTCTCTGGTTAATTAGTTTAGTTAGTTAGACTTTCAATATTTTCATTTAAATACCGTCTTTAGTTAGAAATTAGTTGTCAATATTCGGATCAGAGGACTTCCCCGATCGGGTACGTGACAACCCGATCGGGTATGTCTTCTGTTCTGGGTTTTTTGTTTTGCAATTTACATATTTGTTCTTACATATCGTCATTTATATTCTTGTCATTTTATTTTATGTTAATAGTTCAGACAAACAACTCAAGTGACTCGATTTTAAATGAAAACCAATCCATAACAATTCATAAGTAACACGTACTCCCTGAGGATCGACACCCTACTTCCCTAATTATATTCCTTATGTTGTTAGCCTAGTCCGGGTAAATTATTTTTGTTTCGGGACCGCGACAAAACCGATTAAATTTTGGCGCCGTTGCCGGGGAGCACGGTTTTGTTTATTTATGTATTGTTGGTTCTTATTTCTACCATTTTTAGGTGCAACCGTACCTAATTCATTTCTAACTTTCTCTTTTGTGTTTTTCTTGTAGGTTGATAAAATGGTGCTAACTAGAGAAGATCCAAGGTACCGGGTTTTTGAGCTTGCCAGTGGGATCCTAAGGGTCCATTTGACTTTGATTGCTCTCATCGAGGGTAATCAATTTAGTGGAAAACAAAACGAAAACTCGTCTCATCATCTTCAAACCTTTTGCGAACTTTGTCAAACCTTTTGCGAACTTTGTCAAACCTTTATGAGGGAGGGAATCACCCAAAACGAAATTAGAGAAACACTTTTTCCTTTATCACTAAAGGGAGAAGCAAAATGGTGGTTCACCCGTCGCCTAAAGGAAGCAACAAGACCTATGCAGTGGGAAGAGATTGTCATCGCTTTTCACCGTAGGTTCATAAGCAATTTGTCAAACCTATCAACCAAATCACAAAAAGAAAGGGGGGAAGGTTCACAACCCAATGGGGGAGAGCGAAAGAAGAGTCGAGTGGAAACTTCAAATGAAGTTGACACTACCATTTCCCTAGCTTGTCCCAACCAATCCAGCGAAACCACCCTAAAAAGTACCTCAAATCACCCCAAAGTTTTTCACCCATTTACCTCAACTACAACACCATGTGAACTTTGTGGTGGGATTGGGCATATACCTCAGCGATGTGGGAACAAACTCACAACCTTAAACCCTTTTCACCCACGAGTTTTTCAAGCTCAATCTACTCGTACTCCACCATACTCGTCTTTTCAAAACGGTTTAGTAAATGCCAAGTTGAGAGAAGTATGTCAAGCCCAGGAATCCATGTGTTCTACCTTAGGCTCACTTACTTCAACCATCTTGTCTCTTCAAAAGAGAGTAGATAAGTTGACCCTATCGAGTTCGAGCCAAACCTCCCAAGAAAGTGAAGAACCATTGATAGTCACAATTGGTGATAAACCTTTCGAGAATCCTTTTGGGAAGGGTAAGAACTCCATCAAGAATGAAGAATGAGATTGCCATGGGTGTTGGTAAAAAAAGGTAAATGAGGAAACTTCAAGGACGAATCCAGCTACTAAGAGCTAAAATCCCTTCATAAGGCTTAAGGAGGGATACAACAACAAAGTCTAGCATGACTCAAAATGCGCTTGTCGGGAGGCAACCCGTCTTTTTCTTTTCTTTTTCTTTATGCATTCTTTTTCTTTTACTTATTAGACAATGATTTTTATTTTGGACTATTATATTTGGACTCTATATTTTTGGATTTTATGTTGTAATAGTTAGGAACACTTTCTTCGTTTTACTTGTTATTATGCATATTTTGTCAATAGATTTTCGTACTTAGAATCGGAGGGCCTATTGAGACAAGACAAAGCTATCCTTGGCACAAGTTGTCAAGATCACTAAGGTTAGTAAGTATGTGCAAGGACATAGCCAAAAGGTAAGAGCAAGTGGCAAAGAAAATAGAAACAAAAACCGAAGCAGCAGGTTTCCCCGATCGGATCCATGCTTACCTGATCGGGTAAATGGTCTGTTTCGTGTTTTACTCTATTTTCTTCTATAAAACCCATTTGCTACCCTTTTGTTTTCTACCTTATACTCGTGTTCTTCAATCTAAAAGCTGAAATTTTCTCAAAACCCTCAATTCTTAGTCTATTCTTGCAAAATTTGTTCCTATATTTCATCAAGGGCAACTACTAATCATCATCAAGTAAGTTATTTCTACTTTAGTTACTTCAATCTCTCTATATTTTTCAGAAATCCAACATAAACAAACCCTAACTCCAATTTGGGGGTTCTTGATTTTGATTGTAAAACTTGTTTAAATTGGATTTCCAATGATTCTTACACGCTATAGAGTGAATTCTAGTGATTAATTAGGATGATTACTTTGATTTGGATGATTATTTGCTAATTTAGATGCTCATCTTTACTTTATGCTAAGAGCTTTTGTTTAAGTGATAGTATGATGCTTGAATTCATGCCTTATACTATGAACTTATGGTCTTATTATGATAATTTAGCATTAGTACCTTAGGAGTAGCCAAATTCATGATTCAAGTATATGTTGCTCACCTAATTAACATATTGCTATGCTTATAACATCCATTTGTGCTTAAAGATAGCATGACAATGTTTTACTAAGGTCATTATACTTGAATTTGTGCTTAAAGCTTAGTATTATAACACTTATGCTATCCACTTGTGTTTACAAATGAAATGTTTTAATACTAGTTATTTGTAGAAAATGGCACCTTTACTAAGGAAATCAAAGAGGGCAAGAACCTTCACTCAAGGAGAGAGTAGTAGAGCACAAGAGGAGGATATTGAAATGCTGATGCTAATGAACAACCCGAGAATCAAGGGAATGCTATGCATGATCCTAGTTTCCCGGATGTCCAATTTAGCTCACATGAGCAATGGCAAAAATGGTGCGTACTTAAAAGCAAAGGTATGAGGGCTACTAAGTTCCTCAACGTTTCTTCTTTAAGGCATATGAAACTTCTTGAGCATGTTAAAGTGTTGTTTAGGGGTCTAAGTATGAGTGCTAGCATGAACTTTAGCTATGAGACTTTCCCCCAATTAACTCTTGAATTTTTGAGCTCATTTGAGTTGCATCAGTCTAGAAATAGAAACACTATGCCCCAAGTTCGGTTTCGTTTGTTCAAAGATGATTATAGTATGAACTTGGAGCACTTTGCTAGTTATTTTGGTCTTACCACTGCAAACACTGTTATCTCACCTCCGGAAAGCTTTGATGTTAGCCTGCTTTGGAGTGCTATTTCGACTTACCCTGTCTCTCGTAGGGACGACATCCCACACCAACATATACATCATCCCGCCATTAGAATCTGGCAAAGATTCATGGGATGGACCTTTTTGGGTCGTGTTGAACCTCATTTGGTGAGACGAGTAGAGTTAGAAATGTTAGGAGGATTTTTGAATGTAGATGGTGGTGTACCATGGTCTGTTAGTATACCGTATCATTTTGCTGTTCAGTTGACCAATGCTGTTAATCCTAAGAACACAGCCATTGTCTATGGAGGTCTTATCACTCACTTAGCTATGCAAGTTTGTGGCTTTAACCAAGCCACCACCGACCTTCAGGCATTGACTACACCTCCCACCGAGATGGGAAATGGGTTAGATTATGCATACTTTGTTCAGCTCAACTGGTTTCGTGCTTCTCACCCCCATATGATTTGGAGGATTAATGGCCGTGACTCGGTCAAGTTGATCGACGACTTAGAGCAAATTCCATTTCTTCGGCAGCGACCTCCACTTCAGGAGGGTGAGTCTATCTTACCTCGACCTACCTACGACCTCCCTGTTGGGGATATTACTCCCATTGACCCCCCTGTTCAGCTTAGATCCAGCCGCCCAGAGGTTGGATCATCCTCTCACTCGACCCATGCTGAGGGCGATGTAGCCGCCATGTTTGAAGCTTTAACATTGTCTGTCAATAGAATTCAGTCCGACCAACAGCTTGCTTTGCACCCCATATATGACCACTTTGCTAGGCAAGGTGTGATTAGACCCGAGGGCCCCCACCCGTCTTTTTATACTTGGCCCGAGGGGAGGTATGGTGCTGCTTATGGTGCAGGTGTGCCGCGAACCGGACCGGATTATTGTGGAACCGACTATGGCGTAGAGAGGTTTGGAGGGTATGGAGGTGATTTTCCTGATCACCAAGTGGAGGAGTATCAAACCTTTGGAGCCAGCAACCCAACCGGGATCTTTTCTTCTCGTGGTAGTTATCATTCTGCAGATGATACCCACTATGCAGATGCTTCTGGATCCGAACCCGAGCCACCTCCTTCTGAGAGGAGAGGTCGTGGCTGGTGGCCTTTGTGATTTGATGATGAGCTCCCCTTGTTTATACTAGCTTGGGGGAGGCTGGCCATTTTGTAAGAATTTTATTCCTTTTCTTTAATTTTCACATTTTTAGTTTTATTTTGCCTTTTTCCCATTAGAATTTCATATCGTTTCTCTGTTCCATGTGCTGTCAACCGTTTCTCGGTTTGTTTCTGTTATAATTGCATGCACATTGAGGACAATGTAAAGTTTTAGCTTGGGGGAGGATTTGCATTTAGGAACTGCATTTAGGATTGCATTTAGATTTTTAGTTTTCTTTTTAGTTTATTTTCTTTTAGTTTTCTTAATTTCTTTTTCATTTTTATAGGAAAAAATTTCGAAAAAAAACAAAAAGAAAAGATCATTTCCATCTTACATTTCTCATTTTGTAGGTTTTATAAGCTGATGTTTCGTTCTATTATGAGGAATTGTGCATTCATGGGGATGTCTTGTACACAGTAGATAGGGAATTGCATTTGGACTTAATTAAGCTTGATCTTGACTTTGGCAAGCTACTCATATTGTAAGGTAGAGCCTCCAGTGGTCGGTACATCTGAACCCGATCCCAGTTTAGGAGTGAGTAGTTTCTCCTTATAGTCTGTGTTACATCAAAACGCATAAGTATGGTTTTTATTCCATTTTCTATAAGTATTACTGTCATGATCAACATTTTGAAGCCATTCAATCTCTTGTTCACCTTTCACAAAAAAAAAAAAAAAAAAAAACACCCTTCTTTCTAGCTACATTATAAATTTGCCTACCCTTGTTGAGCTAGTAACCGACTATATGTGTAGGGGTGTTCTATGATTTTGCGATGTTATGATAATGCCACCATTTGGTGTGAGCTGTCTCGGGATTACTGATTTCCGGGTTTTTGGTGAAAGAGAGAAAAAGAAGAAAAAAAAAGAGCTTTGAAAAATTATGGAAAAAGAAAAATGAAAAATGAAATTGAAAGCTCAAAAGAAAAGAAAAGAAAAGAGGAAAAACGCTTCCATGAAATGAAAAGAAAGAAAATTATGGGAATTGGTATGATTTGGATTGAGTATCCACTACACATTTGGTTATTACTAGCTTGACTTTAAGCTCCACATGACCAAATTCATTTGTCCACTTTCTTACCCAAATTTCCCAAGCATCTTCTGTACTTTACTAGTGCTTCTTACATTATAATTTGATCATGATTAGTTTTACTTAATGATTTCGGATTGTCTACCATACTAGACTGCGGGCACATTCTTATAAGTTGTAGATAGGTGAGTGTCACTTCAAATTTGAACCAATATTTCCTATTTTACAAAAATTTGAGTGATGAGTGTACCGTGAGAGTCCATTGTCAAAAAGATCATGCAAGAGCTGAAAAAGGTCCGAAGAATATTTTCTATGCTGCGCCGTTATGTAAATCTCAACCATGTTTCGCATTTTTCTTTCGCCCTTGTTGCTGTGGGTTTATGATTCATCTACTTATTAGAGCTTACTTTTTGAGATTTGCATGATAGATTGATCATCGTTAGCTACCCTTGTCCTAGTTATGCTTGTTATATTTGCTTGAGGACAAGCAAGGGTTTAGCTTGGGGGAGTTTGATAAGTGATATTTTGTATTGATTTATCCCCCGTTTTAGCTCGATTTCTATACGATTTATGCACTTTGTTAAGTGATTAACGAGCTAATACTGCTATTCTAGTTGTTTTGCGTGTTTTGACTCGTTTTATAGGAAATGAAGCGGTTTTGCTATATTTTCCTACTTTATGGAGCAAAGACACTAGGATACGAGTTTTCAAGGAATTGATGATAGCCAGTTCACAATTTCATTACAATTCCGCTACATCTTTCCTCGAATGGACTCAATTTGGATTTTGGCTTTGGACTTTAAGAAGAAAACTCAACCCAAGTCAAGATAATATCAGCCCAAGCCCAATTCCGTAATGCATTGACCAAAGACTAAGGCATAGGATTCCGTGCCTAAGATGAGAAGACGGAAAATCCGACTTACACAAAAAACCCGATCGGATTGCCTGTTACCCGATCGGGTATTTCTGCAAGAAGACGTTACTTGGCTCTTCTTCAATCCGAGCTTAAATGGGTGGTTTAATGCATTGACTAGGGTACGAATTTGCAAGAGGATCAGCAGCCATGCAGCCTTATAAAAGCCAATGATCATCTAAGCATCAAAACACACAATCTTACAATAATCTAATAATCTATTATCATTTCTTTTAGCACACTTTCTTACAAATTTTTATAGCTTTCTTAGTATTTCTCTAGTGTTTACTTAGCTTTTGTTATTGGGTATTTGTTCTTACTTTCATTCTTGTATACTCATTTTCCTTATCGGTAATTCTCTAATCTTATTTACTTATGCAATTTTAACCACCATGAATTATAATCTCACTAGTATCATTTTCATAATATTGTTGTTAGTAGGAAATCAACCTAAAATCAATTTAGTTAAAACCAAAGTATTATTTAGCATGTCACCTTATAATATACCTAATCATATAATCCTTAAAAATATCATTAGAATCATTGTTAACATAATCACCATAATCACTTTAGTATTTGTATTTCATAGTTTAATTTTTTACATCTTTTACTTACTAATCTACTTAATCACATAATCACATAGATTAGATTAATTCTAATATTGTAAAATTATTATTGTGTAAATAAAATAAATAGAGTTGTAATATTTGAAATGATTTACGAGTTAAATGAATTATAAGAAGAGTAGTTACCAATTGAACCGTCTAAATTGTTTCTTCCTTTGGTCGTGTCAAATTCTATAACTTTGTTTAGTGGCCATAAGCAATTGTTTGTATTAGTCATTTCTATCTTTATGACGAGAGTCGGGATAGGAATTAGGACTATCAATAGGGGTTTAGTGACTTAACCATGCTGAAAGGACGTTAGGACCCACTAAAAGGTCGGTACGAATCCGGAAGGAATACACCGTTACAAGGCCTAGACAATCATAAGTAATTCTAATATTGGTATCTATGAAACTTTTAACTAGTTTTACATGTATTTCTCTTTCACTATATCAACTTGATTAGTTAGTTTAATTTATCGTTTTAGATAGTTTATTTTATAGTCTTTTTATTTCTATTATTAGATAGTTTACTTTATCGTTATCTAGTTTGTTTATCGTTTTTTTATTTCCGTCCCTAGATAATTTTTATGATTGTTATTCTCTGGATAATTAGTTTAGTTAGTTAGACTTTCAATATTGTCATTTAAATACCGTCTTTAGTTAGAAATTAGTTGTCAATATTCGGATCAGAGGACTTCCCCGATCGGGTACGTGACAACCCGATCGGGTATGTCTTCTGTTATGGGTTTTTTGTTTTGCAATTTACATATTTGTTCTTACATATCGTCATTTATATTCTTGTCATTTTATTTTATGTTAATAGTTCAGACAAACAACTCAAGTGACTCGATTTCAAATGAAAACCAATCCATAACAATTCATAAGTAACACGTACTCCCTGAGGATCGACACCCTACTTCCCTAATTACATTCCTTATGTTGTTAGCCTAGTCCGGGTAAATTATTTTTGTTTCGGGACCGCGACAGAACCGACCAGTGAGATAATGCAAGTGTTTTCTTCTAAGATTAACTAGTGAGTAAACAAGAGGAAAACATCGGCTTATCTACCCACCAAAAAACCGGCACCCCCTAGGGAAGGGAGGGCATGCCTCTTCCTTTTTGCCTTATCAAAGTTATAAGGTGATTATAGGTATTTAGGCTAGGTAATCATTTTGTCTAATCATCATTAGCACAACATTTAAAGCCTAATCCTTATGCAACCCCATATAACCGGGTTTGACACTTCAAATGGACTACATATTATATTTGTGATTTTGTCATTTGTCACACATGTGACATGTTATCTTATAATAAAAATTATGTATTTAACTAATTTAAATACAATTTTATGTCAAATAATTAAACTTAACACTTTAAGTAATAATTTATGATCACATATATATAAAATGGGTCATCTCATATTTGGTTGATATGATCTACAACTAATTGTATTTATGATCAACCAATCATGCTTATCTTAAATGTTTCATAAACATTAAGCATTCTAATATAACAGTTGTAAACTTGTTCTCTTTAAGAGATTAATTAATCTGTATCGTTATACAATTAATTAATATTCTTGGTTAGGGAATCGTCCTTTTGGTGTGACCTCAAGGGATCAACTGATCACCACCGTCATACGACAGTAACGTCAAACTCAATTGAGTCAATCGTTACCGATTTATGTTGACCAGTTGACTATAATATTCATCATCCCTTTGTATTCTTGTTATTGAGATTTAATTATATGATCGCATTATTGTTCAGGACACTTACTCCAACAACCTCCCACTTGTCTAAGACAAGTGTGCGTCACCAATTCTCTTGGCCCATTAAAATCTCCCACTCAATGCAAGGTGTCTTGCTGATAAGTGAATATTTGTATGGTTTTAACCCCCAATTTAGCTCGGTTTTGTATGCCATTTGTGCTTTGTTAAGCCACTTTATGAGCTAATATCGTCTTCTAGGCGAATTCCTATGTTCTAACCTGTTTTGTAGGGAAAGTGACGTTTCTACGCCCTTTTTCTATATTCCCGAGCATTTGCCTAGAACCCGACGATTTGAAGAAGCAAGCTTGACCAAGTGAAATGCATTTCAAGAAGGTTCACTAATTCGAAAGAGAGAAGAAGCAAAGACAGTTTCATAGTTGTCGGAAGATCAATCATTTAGGAGAAGAATTCATCGCCTTACATCAAACCCTATCAACAAACCCGACTCAAGAGGTCAAGGGGATGTTGGAAGTCAAGTCAAAGCAAAGGAAGATGAAACGTTAGTCAAAAGGACCTGGATGACCACTTACCCGATCGGGGAAGTGTGTACCCGATCGGGTTTTTGTGCTGCTTCGAGAAAACGACGTCTTCTTCCTACTTTTGTCCTATGTGTTTAATGCCCGACCTCTTCTCCACGAAACCCTAATACTATAAATAGATCATCTAGCCTCTCATCTCAACACACCTTTCTTACAATCCTCTTCTCTTCTCTTCTTACATTACCTCTTTAGATTAGGAGGAAGGGAGAACTAGTCGCTCTTCTCTCATTTCCTTCTTCTTTACTCTTTAGTTCTTAGTTTATTTCTGTCCATTTCACATCAAAATCGTAGCTTAGATTAATAAGAGTTTCAATCTTTGTAGTCTACTTTGTTGGGTACAAGTGTTGTAATTCAAGGATCGTTTATTATGTGCAAGGATTTTCTATTATTGTTATCATTATCATCATCGATCGTCATATAGGTATTTCTATTTTATCCCTTGTTTAATGTTCTTATTGTTTTCCGTTTGATTGTTATTCGCTTTACACATTGTCTTAGATTCATTTTAGTACCGTTATAATCGTTGTTTCATTTCCTAGATTATCAATTAACGTCGTTATTATCACCATATAAAAAGTCAAAACCAAATAAACATGTCTATCCTAGTTTTCATTGTTAATATCATTTTAGACATAGATATCATCATGAGTGAGTAGTCATCCTTTCTAGGGTGTAGGGTAGCCATGTTAGATTGATTAAAAGATGTTAATTGGATTAAGGAATTGTGCCTTTAAAACATTGTGTCTATGCATGTTTGGATTGTAACGATAGTTAACGAATTTTAGCTAAAATCATTTGACTAGTATGGAATTCTTTTCCAAGGTAGATATACAGGAATTGAATAGACAAAGCATGACATGGTAGATTAAGACCTAGTAAATCGCACTAAAAGCCTGCTAGACCATCTGATCTATGATTGTAATGAACACACCATTCTTACGAACGCTCAATGAATTATTTGCATATCCTAAATCCAATTTCATCAATATATCAATCTACATGTGTGAACCTACTTCCCTAGATGCTTTTCATTACTTGCTTTACTATTTTTATTTTGTTTTTATTTTGTTTTTATTTATGCTTTATATTAGTTTAGATATCAAAAATCTCAAAACCCAGATAATCATTAGATAGAACTCAATTGCGAGACAATTCACATTCCATAAGAAACACCATCTCCCTGAGGATCGACCCCTACTTCCCTAATTACATTAATTTGTTATTAGCCTAGTCTGGGTAATTTATCTTTGTATTGGGCTTGCGACAGGCCCGATCAAATTTTGGCACCGTTGCCGGGGAGCACGGTTAAGTTTTCCTGTTTCTTGTGATTTTTATCGTAATTAGTTTTATCTAGTCTTTAGGAACCCAAATTCCTTTAGACCTCTCTTGATTTTTCATCCTAGCTTTTCAATCTTATGCCTAGATCTCCTAGAATAAGGACCCCTATCTCTTTAGACCTCGATCTAGAAAGAACTCTGCATAGGAAACAAAAGCTATTCAACGAAATCTCAAAAGCTTCTGATACTTCAAGTTTAGAACGTATTCGTGAGAAATACTCGGATATTCTATCTAATCTTGAAGGAGAAGAAGATCCATTCTCATCTCCATTCACAAAAACCATTCAATCTTCATTCCATCTTCACCTTCACATTAGGAAATGGTTCAACTTTCAGACCATTCCAAACCCACCGCAGAAGATGAGAACTTTGAAATAACAGCCGAAAAATTTGAAATCAAACCATCCTTCATTAACCTTATAGAAAGAAGCTAATTTAGTGGCAATGCCACAGAAGATCCCAACCTTCACATCCAAAACTTCTGTGACTATTGCTCCACTATTAGACAAAATGGAGTCACCCAAGAACAAATTAGAGAGATGCTCTTCTCATTTTCTTTGAAGGGTAAGGCAAAGTTGTTGATTCATAGCCTTGATAAGGTTACTTTAGGTATCACCGATTGGGAGAGCTTAGCTCTTGCCTTCTACCAAAAGTACTTTCCTCTAGAGAAGACCGCTTTGTTGAGAAGTCAAATCACTGGTTTCCAACAAGGAGATGATGAGAGCCTATATGAAGCTTGGCAGAGGTACAAGGACTTACAAAGAGAATGCCCTCATCATGGGTTAGATTCATGGCTCCTTGCCATCACATTCTATAATGGGTGTTATATAGAGTCCCGTCGAATCCTGGATTCTGCTAACAATGGAAGATTTGATCAAATCAATGTTGAAAATGCTCACACTACCATTGAATCCATGGTAATTCACGATTCTCAATATAGAAATTCCCGCTCCATACCATCGAAATCTAAGCAAGAAGACCCCGCTTTGACACTTTTACAAGCTCAAGTAGCCCTTCTCACACAAAAGCTAGAACAACTCCAATCCTTTACATTTCAACAGAGTGACAATGGTGTAAGTAAACTTGAAGCCATAATGCCGCAATTAGCTCAAAGGCAAGACACCATGATAGCTCAATTTCATGAGAGTGATCAAGCTAAGGACGCCGCCATCAAATTGTTGGAAACTAAAATTTCCCAATTTACCTCTTCTAATACCCACCAAACCCAAGGGCAGCTGCCTTCACAATGTTACCAACCTCACGAAACTGTAAACGCCGTTTCCTCGAGAAGTGGTAAGCATAATGATGAGCCCGTGGTTGTTAATGTTGAAGCTGAGGTGCCCATGTCAAAAGGGAAAGAGCCCGAGATTCCTATTGAGATCAAGGTCCCATTTCCCGAAAGATTAGCCAAGCACAAGGAGGAGGCACAGTATGGTAAATTCCTTGATGTCGTCAAGAACTTAAATGTAACAATCCCTTTCATTGAGTTGATTTCCCAAGTTCCTTCTTATTCCAAGTTTATGAAGGAAGTCCTAAAAAAGAAGAGATCCTTCAATGAGATGAAGACCGTAGCTTTCACTGAAGAATGTAGTGCACTCTTGCAAAACAAATCTCCACCAAAACTTAAGGACCCTGGTAGTTACTCCATCCCTTGCACTATAGGCACGTATACCATTGATAAGGCCCTTTGCGACCTAGGTGCTAGTGTAAGTGTCATGTCCTTTTCTATGTTTGAAAAACTTAACATGGGTGCTTTGAAATGCACTAATATTACTTTGCAAATGGCGGACCGTTCTCTAAAACAACCTATGGGTGTTTTAGAAGATGTGCCCGTCAAAGTTGGTAAGTTTTTCATTCCCGTTGACTTTCTAGTACTTGACATGGCCGAGGACTCTCAAATCCCAATCATTTTGGGAAGACCCTTTTTGCACACCACTGGTGCAGTTTTTGATGTCAAGAATGGGAAGTTGACACTAGAGATAGGAGATGACAAGGTGACCTTTAATAAAACTTCAACCGTTAAGGGTCCCGTGTTAGAAGAACCTTGTTATGTGCTTAATGTTGATGACTCTTCTGTTGTTTCTTCTATGCCTCGATCCTTACTGACGGATCCGGTGGAGGCACAGGTTAGTGTTGATTCTCTTGCAGGTGATCATACTAAAAGGACTACTGCTAAAAGTGCTAGAAGGGGCTATTCTCGGAAAAGCTTGGCATGGATGGAAAATGTAAAGAACGTTATGATGACAAGCTTGGATGATAGTGAGCTTAAAGATAAAGGATGATTTCAGAGAAAGAAATGGAGTCTAGCAAGACTTTTAAATTGCGCTTCTCGGGAGGCAACCCGTGTTCCTTTTCTTTTTGCATTTTTAATTTTGTATTTCCCTTTTTCGTTAATTAGGATTTATTTTGCAGATGAAAGAGTTTTTGAAGAACCTATAAAGACCTTCCTTGTCAAGTCCAAAAGACTAGCTTGGGGGAGTCCGCGCTGACTTGTAAGCTTCACTCATCTTTCATTTTTCCTTTTCCCCATTAAGCATCTAGTTGCATGTTTAGTCTTCGTGCTCACATTGAGGACAATGTGATGTTTAGCTTGGGGGAGGGTTTGTATTTTCCCATTTTTGCATTTTAGTTGATCATTTTTCAAATTTTGAATAAAAAAAGAAAGAGAAGATTTTTTAGAGAAATTTTAAAATTTTTGAACACAATTGAATGTTTTTCATGCTTTGCTTGCTTGTTTACTATGCTATCATGTTACATTTCCCAAACTTAGAGCTTTCAAACCATAATGATTCAATATTCATTGAATTATGCATACATGGGGAAGTCTTGTACACAGTAGGCATGGAATGAATCTATAGATGAGTACGCTTGATCTTGACATTTGGCAAGTTACATATATTGTAAGGTAGAACCTCCTTAGACTGGTACATCTATACCCAGTCTCAATTAGGTGTGTGTAGTTCTCCTTGTGATGAGTGTCATGTCAAAACGCATAAGTATGGTTCTCATTTCATTCCTATAAGCATTGCATTCATGATTCACTAAAGATTGAAAGCTTTGTACTTCACGTTAGTACACCCAAAAGAAAACGAACATAAAAAGTTGTAATAATTCTACAAAAAAACTGCCTACCTTTTGAGCTAGTAGCTAGACTATGGTGTATGGGTGCTCTTTTGAGAATATTTGGTTCCTTAATGACAAAGTGAATTTGGAGAACGAAAAATATTCAAGAAGTGATGTTCAGAAAAGAAAAAAAAAAGAGAAAAGAAAATCGAAAAGAAAAAAATCGGAAGAAAAAGAAAGAAAAAGAAATAAAACAGAAGAAGTTGTGAGTATCTCCTAAGAAATGTCAAGTGAATATTCAAAAGGAGTTTACCCTTATGTTTCGTGTGTAATAAGCCAATCTGTTCCTTCTGGATTCGTTATTTGTCTCTGTTGGGAATTGATCGAAAGTTTGGATTGAGTGTTCATTTATTATTGGTCAGTTGCTAGCTCATTCTAACCTTCACATGACCATAACTATTTGTCCACCTTTCACCCATTTCCCAAAGCCTTCTTCATATTCTTTTTCCGGCTTCTTTTCTATGTGCATTGTGATCTTTGACTTGTGTTTTGAATTGTTTACCATATTAGATTGCGGACACACTTTCATAAGTCGTAGATAGGTGAGTGTCTCGAAAACATTTACACATAAAGAAATCACCTTTTACATACATTGAGTGTTCGAGTGTGCCGTGAGAGTCCATTTGTCAAAAGATCATGCAAGAGCCGAAAATCTATAGTGAAATTCTTTGTGCTACGCCGTTATCTAAATCTCAGCCATGTTAATGTATCATTCTTGCCCACGTTGTTTTTGGGTTATGATTCATTATGTTTCCAAAGCTTTACGTTGAGGTTTGTTTCTTATGGTGTAGTAACCAACGCTTGCAACCTTGTCCTGGTATTGTTTGTTATGTTTGCTTGAGGACAAGCAAAGGTTTAGCTTGGGGGAGTTTGATAAGTGAATATTTGTATGGTTTTAACCCCCAATTTAGCTTGGTTTTGTATGCCATTTGTGCTTTGTTAAGCCACTTTATGAGCTAATATCGTCTTCAAGGCAAATTCCTGTGTTCTAACATGTTTTGTAGGGAAAGTGACGTTTCTACGCCCTTTTTCTATATTCCCGAGCATTTGCCTAGAACCCGTCGATTTGAAGAAGCAAGCTTGACCAAGTGAAATGCATTTCAAGAAGGTTCACTAACTCGAAAGAGAGAAGAAGCAAAGACAGTTTCATAGTTGACGGAAGATCAATCATTTAGGGAGAAGAATTCATCGCTTTACATCAAACCCTATCAACAAACCCGACTCAAGAGGTCTAGGGGGATGTTGGAAGTCAAGTCAAAGCAAAGGAAGATGAAACGTTAGTCTAAAGGACCTGGATGACCACTTACCCGGTCTGGGAAGTGTGTACCCGATCGGGTTTTTGTGCTGCTTCGAGAAAACGGCGTCTTCTTCCTACTTTTGTCCTATGTGTTTAATGCCCGACCTCTTCTCCACGAAACCCTAATACTATAAATAGATCATATAGCCTCTCATCTCAACACACCTTTCTTACAATCCTCTTCTCTTCTCTTCTTACATTTCCTCTTTAGATTAGGAGGAAGGGAGAACTAGTCTCTCTTCTCTCATTTCCTTCTTCTTTACTCTTTAGTTCTTAGTTTATTTCTGTCCATTTCACATCAAAATCGTAGCTTAGATTAATAAGAGTTTCAATCTTTGTAGTCTACTTTGTTGGGTACAAGTGTTGTAATTCAAGGATCGTTTATTATGTGCAAGGATTTTCTATTATTGTTATCATTATCATCATCGATCGTCATATAGGTATTTCTATTTTATCCCTTGTTTAATGTTCTTATTGTTTTTCGTTTGACTGTTATTCGCTTTACACATTGTCTTAGATTCATTTTAGTACCGTTATAATCGTTGTTTCATTTCCTAGTTATCAATTAGCGTCGTTATTATCACCATATAAAAACTCAAAACCAAATAAACATGTATATCCTAGTTTTCATTGTTAATATCATTTTAGACATAGATATCATCATGAGTGAGTAGTCATCCTTTCTAGGGTGTAGGGTAGTCATGTTAGATTGATTAAAAGATGTTAATTGGATAAAGGAATTGTGCCTTTAAAACATTGTGTCTATGCATGTTTGGATTGTAACGATAGTTAATGATTGCTAGCTAAAATCATTTGACTAGTATGGAATTCTTTTCCAAGGTAGATATACAGGAATTGAATAGACAAAGCATGACATGGTAGATTAAGACCTAGTAAATCACACTAAAAGCCTGCTAGACCATCTGATCTATGATTGTAATGAACACACCATTCTTACGAACGCTCAATGAATTATTTGCATATCCTAAATCCAATTTCATCAATATATCAATCTACATGTGTGAACCTACTTCCCTAGATGCTTTTCATTACTTGCTTTACTATTTTTATTTTGTTTTATTTTGTTTTTATTTATGCTTTATATTAGTTTAGATATCAAAAATCTCAAAACCCAGATAATCATTAGATAGAACTCAATTGCGAGACAATTCACATTCCATAGGAAACACCATCTCCCTGAGGATCGACCCCTACTTCCCTAATTACATTAATTTGTTATTAGCCTAGTCTGGGTAATTTTTCTTTGTATTGGGCTTGCGACAGGCCCGATCACTTGCAGGTCGTAGTTGCATTTGATCATATCAAGAGTGGTTTCCTCGATCTGGAGAGTAACTGTTTGACCGGAATTATCTACCAAAGATACCTTCCGAGCGTGGCCACGCATTTTCAGCTTACTACTCCTCGAGTGGCCTTGAGATTTTAAAACAACCCTGACAAGGGTGGACAATTCCTGTCACGCTATTCCCTTTGAATAGGCACAGCTCATCATGACCCAGAAGATGCCTATTTGACCCTAGTTACGAATGTCGTAAAGCATAAATCAAAGTCACTCTGAAACTGTGCCACCTTAGACAAATAGTCTTTAGTCAAAGAATTGACTAAAAAAGAATACTATAGTAGCTCTTGCCACGACCAGGCTACAAGAGTTGCCAGAACTCTATAATCGGTCACTGCGCATCAGATTGACCCTTACAGTCTGTCTATGTGATCGACTGATCATCCCTTATGACCCTATGGCTCTTAAACTTGCCATCAATCGCATCACACTCTAGTCACTTGGAGACGTCACCTCATATAAGCAACTAGGGGCCAATGCTATGTTAATACAGTCCACTTTAATGGGGTTCAAAATTGTCTCTACAACCCATTTGGATACAACAAAGCACAATACGAGTTTTAGAAACACAAACGATAAATGTGATTATCATATATGAACAAAAAACACAATGTTATTGCTTCATATCATATAATCTAAAGTTTATTTCGTCCATGACAATTCATGACGATCTTATTAAATGTAATAAAGGCTTGGTCGGGTAGTGAATATACCATGTATTCATTTATTCCAATCTTGTGAATTGCCTTTTCCTTTCATCCAACGTTATTCCTAATAACATGAATTTATCTACGTACATGTCTAGATCTCTATCTAGGGTTGGGATCTTTAACTTGAAAGATGCTCCCACTCGTTATCATGATAACTGATAGGTATTAGGTGAAAGGATCTACCATTAGTTCCTTGTAAGCCACTTTATCCTCATCATTATGTACTAGGTCTCTATTTGTAGAATTTATAATGATTGACTCTTCAATCATCCTTTTAGTTATTCGCTTCTTGTATAACAAAGGTACGCCTAGGATTCGAATAAATCCTTATAAGTTTGGAAATTTGGGTTTGTGTAACCTTTGCCACAAATCCAAATTTTCTCTACCAAACACAAGAATATATCCCTATTTTCCTTGAGAACTCTATGGATGTTCTTGTAGGCTATCCAATGACACTCATTTGGATTGATTTGTTGCAGGCTTGTCATGCTCCTAGCATACAATTCATTTAGGTAGGTGCATTTAATGGCATACATGATTGGTCTCATGAGATCAACAACTCTTAGGTTCAGTGGATGGCTATGACCCTTTCATAGTGATCCCACTTTCATCAACATAAATAACCTATTTAACTTGTTGAAATAGATAAAGGATCTTATCGATATAAGACACTTTTTCTAAATGCCAAGCTAAAATCTTCTATTCCACAATAGATTTTGATTTTAGTATAGATGTTGCCCTCTTTTATCCAGCATTAAAATCCAACCACTCCTTTCAGAAAGGTAATATGAATACGTCACTCACAATAAGTGATACGTGATTCACGTGGAAAACAATTTCTCCCACTGAACTTCATGACTTTAACTCCCTCTGAACTTCATGTCTGTAACTCCCTCTTTATTTCATGTCTTTACATGACTTTAACTCCCACTGAACTTCATGTCTATACATGACTTTTCGACAATTCGAGTGAAACTCTTCTTATATCATATAATAGAAAGGGTCATAATAATCTCTTGTAAATACCTTAGGCTGTTATCATTTATACATCCTCTTCCAAATCCCTATTTGGACATGTGGCTTTGTTGTGTATCTTGTACACACCAACTATGAGGTATTTTACTGATGATATGGATCTAAGCATAGTTACACATTAACTTAGCTTTTGCAGACATTTTCATGTCTATCCATGCAACTATAATTGGACACCTCCAAATAAAACATCTTCATGTCTTATAGAATGATGTATTATTGGACAACTCCAAAGACATCATTCCTTTGCATAGATTCCATTTAGTTTCATAAGTCTCTTATATTAGAAAATCGAATTTTAAAATTTCTAGGTGCTTCCACTTCATAGATCATAATCTTATTATATCAAGAACATTTTCTTTTGGTCTCGTCACTAGTCGAAGGATTCACCTAAGAACGTTTTCTTTTGGTCTCCTCACTTGTCTTAAGTCTAACCTAAGAACATTTTCTTTTGGTTTCCTAACTAGTTTTATGTTTTGGCTTATTTTCTCCCACTCTATCTTTAGAAAAATACTACTATTTTCTTTAAAGATAACCTTATGAGCCACAAACATATGTGTACTCATAATCGTGAGGGAGGTAGAAGTATCACAACATGACCTTAAGTGATCTACTAAAGACTTCATTGTAAAGACATCGAATCTTAGCTTCGAGATAGACTAGTTCTATAAGCTAAAGAGGTGGACTCATATTCATGTCATTTACAATCTTTATAAGTGGTGTGGCCAATTGGTTTGGTAGATTCTCTACTTTGAGTTCAATAACTTAATTTTGACTTAACAATTTGATCTTTTAAAATAAGAATCGAATTCTTAGCTTTTGTACTTATTACAATGATCCAATCATCATAATACTAATATGATCAATTTAAGTCAATACAATTTATGTTATTAGCGCAATTGATGTATAATGACAAGTTTTTAGAACAATAAACGTTTCCACAAACCGAGTGACTTAGGTTGAAAACCAAGTCACTAAATTTCAATTACAACAATGTCTTTTTGAAAATAAAAATTTCCATGTCCAACAAGGAAATAAAATGTTCTTAACAACCATAATACAATCAAAAAGGGGAGACAATCTCGAGGCCAAGCTTTCTTAGGTCTTCAACCATGGGTGGCTACCTTAGCTTCCATTTAAGAGCCTTCTTAGGCTTGCTTGTCCTTGCCTTTATCCTTGATAAGATGCCCTAATTACAATAAAAGGGGTAAGGATCACAACTCGTATCTATATACCAAAGTTGAGATCATAACATAAATGATAGGGATGAAAAATTACCAACTGAAACAATCTTTTCATCTTTGATATCTCCTAGATATTTGGGACAATTCCTCTTCCAATGTCCTACGCCATTACAATAATGGCATTTGTCCTCATTGGAGGCACCCTTCTTGGGCATGGGTGAGCTATTCTGAATAGCTTTACCTTTTCCCTTGAAGGAGGAGGACTTCTTCCCTTTACTACCACCTTTCCTGAACTTCCCCTTACTTCTATTATTAATATGGAGCACATCCTTGGAGGTGCTAACATTTAGCCCCATGTCACTCCCAGCTTGTACAAGCATCTTGTGCAACTCATGAAGAGAGGTTTTCATGTTTTTCATATTGTAGGTTACCATAAACTGCACATATGCTTTGATTTTCCCCAATGAATGTAAAACTCGGTCGATAACGAGTTGTTCGGGAATGGTCACCCCTTGCAATTTAAGAGTCTCAACATGCTCAATCAATTTGAGTATATGAGGGCTAAATATTTTGCCCTCTTTTAGGTTCATGTCGAAAAACGCGGAAGCCGTCTCATATTGAATGATCCTAGGAGCTTGTGAAAACAAGGTCACAAGCTTGGCATAGATCTCATAGGAGGAGCTCATCTTTATGGCACTCCTTTGGAGATCGGCCTCCATAGAGAAAATCAAAACGTTTTTGATCGCGGCGGACTCTTTGTGGTAAGCCTCATAGGCTCGCCTTGCGGCGGCGGTTCACCTTTCATTAGGTGTTTCGGGAGAGGCTTTGGTAAGGTAACGAAGCTTGTCGTCACCCTCCGCGGCCCAACGGAGTTACGCATCCCAATCGGCAAAATTAGCGCCATTCTTTTCAAACTTGCATCGATCCATAAAGGATTGAAGCCATGAGACATTCGTGAGAGTTGTAGCATTGGAGGTGATGGAGGAATTAACATTTGCCATTGCGAATTAAACAATATTAACTACAAATATTAGACACAAAGGAAATATCAACATTTATCATTTTAAATACTTGTAAACATTTTTAAGCAAGTTTTAACATTTAAATAGTGACCTCTACCCAACTATTATAAATGATTCCGAGATCCAAATTCATATTAACTTGGGCACGGTAAGCCGATTCATCCGTCATTAACATAATTCGGTGGATTAACTCTTTAATCGATTCTACAGTAGAACTCTCGGTCGATAATATTACTTTAATATTTATCTTAAGCCCGAAACACATGCGTCTACGGTCGCGAATACTTCCGTTGAGCTCAATCCAAATTTCGAAATAATAACCTTTATTACCCCACTTACCCAACGTAACAAGTTGAATTAGCACCCCGGTGAGCCGAGCCTACTTCCTTGCGAAATTAGGATTCATGGGTTCTATATTTGGTAAGGCTTGATCTCAATTATTTATTATGACAGGTCATGTCAATTTGTTATCTATCTCTTTTAAGTGAAATAAATCGATGACTTAACGATAATTTTAATTTACACGGTCGAAGACTCGATAAAATATGCATGTCATGTTATGGCGATTTGGCAATGCATGCAAACATATTAAATAAAATGCAAGCATAAAAATAAAACTCCTAATATGGCCTTTCCTAAAATAGAAAATCATATAATCTATTACAAATTCGAAAACCAACTCCTTTGGTCCTTTGAACTTCATAAGCAAGCATCCCAAGGTCACCGTCTCTCTCAGAACTTCTTTCCGAATGTCACCGTCTTGGGAAACTCCGGTATTACAAATGATTACTAAATATACAATAAAATTACAATTATTTCCTATTATACATTTTTAAAATAAAATAATACAGTAAAAGTGATACGAGATCACATTAAATTACAACCGAATCAATATTCCCTTACATTTCGGGCAATATCGATTAAAACTAAGGCCATACAAGGAATAAATTACATAATTCCAAATTACATAAACCAAAATTTGACATTCATAATAAATATGCATCATAATAATATATATAAAACATGCTCATTTTAAATGCCAAATCGCCCTATAATACGGTTTATATCGTCTATAACCTGGTTTTACGGAAATGCGTGATAATAACACTTTAAAATCACCAAACAATACTTAAATCATATTTACGTCAAATTTAATTATCCCAACTGATTTAGGACTCAAATATTAGTCATCACTCAATTTTTGACAATAATTCAACTTGTTGTTATATAATTGCTCAAAATTAGACTTTAAAATCATATTTTAATCAAATAAATACAAATTTAATTACAATAATTTCAAATTTCAAATTTTAAAATTTTTTACATTCTGGAACATTTACATGACACTCATAATGTCAAAAATCAATGTTAAAAAGTTCGAATCGGTTTTGAGAAAAATCGGTTGCGCTTTATCGGTTTTATAAAATAAAATTCATAAAGCATGTGAAAATTAATAAAATTAAATTTTCAACTTTAGATCTGAAATGTGGGACATTAAACCAACCAGGAATAATTTTCTCATAACATAAAATTTATTTTAGCTATATTTACTAAATAAGTCACTATTTATGCCATTTTTACATTAACAATTCATAAATCATGCTAGACAAATCACATTAGTCTCAAAATTTCAAGTCTAAAAATAAAACATTCATGTTACAACATACTAAAGTTTCATGGTCATATTCAAAGCCGAAGTAGTTTTAACTATTTAACCTTTATTTATTCCATTTTATCATATAAAAATCATAAATTATACGAAATAAGTCCACTTCACACGAAATTTTTCATACAATAAGTAAAGTGCTGTGTGATATTGTGTAACAATTTCAAGGTCATAAGATAAGTTTAACTATTTTTAGCATTTTAAACATCATTTTACTCATTAAAATGTAATAAAAATACTAAAAATCATATTTGAGCAATATAAATATCCATAAATCATCAAAATGACCTAAAATCATATTAGGACCAGAATATATTGACATGCAATTGACTTTGTGATTTTATCTTATAAAACACAAATTACTTGTTTTCTTTAAGTTACATTAACTCGAAAAAACTATAAATCGATTATGCATGCATCAACCAAAGCTCTTGATACCGCTTGTTGGTTTTTTTTAAACACAATATTAGACATTTCTAATATAAAATCATTAATAGTTTACTCTTAAACTATTTGGACCTTATGCATGCATAACATTAAAACAAAGATAAGAAGAAACATTTTTCTTACATTGATTTAAAAGGATATAGGGCACAAAATAGGACTCTTTTCTACTTTGTTCTTGAGCTTACAAAATTAGGGATGAACTTCCAAAAGCTCCAAGTATAGCAACTCTCCTTTTGATGCACCTAGATTTACACTTAATCACTCAACTATTGGTTACAAGTTCAATAGTTAAGTACCCTTAAAACAAGTATACACCACTCCAATTACTACTCTGGTAATATGATGTTTATACTCCAACACAAGTTCTATGAAACTTCTAAAGTTTCTAAGTATATTGTTGTAATTTTAGTGAGATAATTCAAGTGTTTTCTTCTAAGATTACTTAGTGAGTAAACAAGAGGAAAACATCTTCTTATCTACCCACAAAAAACCGGCACCCCTTAGGGAAGGGAGGGCATGCCTCTTCCTTTTTGCCTTATCAAAGTTATAGGTGGCTATAGGTATTTAGGCTAGGTAATCATTTTGTCTAATCATCATTAGCACAACATTTAAAGCCTAATCCTTACGCAACCCCATATAACCGGTTTTGACACTTAAAATGGACTCCATATTATATTTATGATTTTGTCATTTGTCACACATGTGACATGTTATCTTATAATAAAAAATTATGTATTTAACTAATTTAAATACAATTTTATGTCAAATAATTAAACTTAACACTTTAAGTAATAATTTATGATCACATATATATAATGGGTCATCTCATATTTGGTTGATATGATCTACAACTAATTGTAATTAAAATCAACCAATCATGCTTATCTCAAATGTTTCATAAACATTAAGCATTCTAATATAACAGTTATATTTATTGAATTTTACTTAATCATATTACAATAAGATATATTTCTCACTTGTAAACTTGTTTTGTTTAAGGGATTAATTAATCTGTATCGTTATACAATTAATTAATATTCTTGATTAGGGAATCGTCCTTTCGGTGTGACCTCAAGGGATCAACTGATCACCAACGTCATACGACGGTAACATCAAACTCAATTGAGCCAATCGTTACCGATTTATGTTGATCAGTTGAGTATAATATTCATCATCCCTTTGTATTCTTGTTATTGAGATTTAATTATATGATCGCACTATTGTTGAGGTCACTTACTCCAACAGCCACTCCTTCACAGAAGTGATCAGTGGAATATCATTCCCAATGAGTAGTATGTCATCTACATAAAATACTAGCAAAGTTACTTTACTCCCACTAAACTTCATGTATAAACATGGTTCCTCGACACTTCGAGTGAAACCATTTTGTTTAATTACATGATCGAAATGATGATTGCAACATCTGGATGCTTGTTTAAGACTATAGATGGATCTCTTAAGTATGCATACCTTCTTAGGGTTTGATGGATCCACAAAACCTTCAGGTTGTGTCATGTACACTTTCTTTTCTAGAATCTCATTCAAGAAGGCGGTTTTGACATCCAATTGCCAAATCTCATAATTATGAAATGCGGCAACCGCTAATATAATCCTTATGGACCGAAGCATGGCAACTGGGGCGAAGGTTTCGTCATAGTGAAGACCATGAACTTGAGTGAAACCTTTGCCACCAATCTAGCTTTGAAAAGATCATTATGTTCATTTATGTCGCTTTTGATCTTATAGATCCACTTACACTTAAGAGATCTTACCTCCTTAGGTAAATCAACCAAGTCTTATACTTGATTGTCGTACATAGAATCCATTTCGAATTGCATGGCTCCTAGCCATAGCTTTGAGTCGGGACTAGAAATGGTTGCTTTGTAGGTAGTAGGTTCGTTACTTTCAAAACGTAACACATTGTAGTCACCACCTTCCTCTATATACCAAGGTATTTATCAGGTTGATGACTAAATCTGCTTGACCTCTTAGGTTCCAAAGGAATTATGACCGCGTTAGACGAAGAGGGAATGTTTTCCTCTACGTACTTTTTGGTTTGTGGCTCTTGGACTTCATCAAGTTCAAATTTTCTCCCACTCTGTCTTTTAGAAATAAAATCGTTTTCTAAAAAGACTGCATCACGAGACACAAACACTTTGTCCTCGTGTTTATTGTAGAAATAATAACCACGTGTTTCCCTTGGATATCCTACAAATAGACATTTGTCGGATTTGGGTGCGAGTTTATCGTCAGACTTATTCTAAACAAACGCGTCGCATCTCCAAATTCTCATGAACCACAAAAAAGGGACTTCCATGTCCATATCTCATATGAAGTCTTGTTTGCAGCTTTTGTCGGGCTTCAATTTAGTGAGAATATTGCAGATAAGATACCGAAACCCCAAAAATAATCAGGAAGTTCTGTCAGACTCATCATAGATCGAACCATATCTAATAAAGTTCGATTTCTTCTTTCGGCCACACCATTTAATTGAGGTGTGCCAGGAGGAGTCCATTGTGATACTATACCTCAATCCTTTATGTGTTAATCAAATTCATTGTTCAAGTATTCACCACCACGATTGGATCGTAGGGCTTTAATCTTTTTATTTAATTGATTTTCTACTTCATATTGGAGAATTTTAGGGGCTTGCGAAAATATTGATGTTATCCTCGTGAATATCCGATAAGCATTGAGAGATATCAATTGGAATTTGAGTTTGGGTGAGATGGACCTAATCAAGACATTCTTGACGTCATTGGCAACCTTACAATAAAGGTCATATTCGGCCCAAGCCGCCGAGGTCGACCTTGACCCGGGTTCCGTGGGAGGGGCATCGACCAAGTAGCGAAGCACGTTATTGGATATCGTGGCGCTTTTGATCGTTGATTCCCATTCAACAAAGTTACTACCGTCATCTTTTAGGACACATTTGTCCATGACGGACCTCAACCATGAGTCCTTACCCAAGGTTGCGGTGTTCCATGATGTTGACATTGTGCGAATATGGTTACTACAACAAAACGAAATATATAAACATTCGTTGTTATGATAATTTTCTTGAAAAACATTTTAACAAGTTTAGCATTTATATAATGACCCCTCACTAAATTATATAAATGATTCCAAGACCCATCTTTAAATAAAAATAGTCATCGTATGTTACCCTTATCTAAAAATGGTAAGTCATTACTTGACTAATTTTACCACTAGAACTCTTGGTTGACGGATTTCAACTAAATCCATCTCCTAGTCCCAAGATGACGCTTATCTCGTTGAGTCCAATCCAATTTTGGCTTGTGATTGTATCACCCTACTTACCATCGGTAAAAAGGGACCCACGAGCGTGGTAGCCCTAATGAACACGGGATTCATAGGTTTTACTAATTGGTAAGGCTAATCTTAATTTTTAAATATGTGAGAGATCTTGTCAATTTAGTCATTAATTCCCTATAAGTGAACTAAATCGGTGAATTATGAATAACATGGAATTGACAATAGCGGAAAAATAAAATGCATGTGTGACGATTTTGGCATGAGCGGAAATAAAGCAAGCAACCAAGCAACGAAAAATCCTAGTATGGCCACCTAGCTAATCAAGTTAACTAGATAATTACAAATTCGGAAACCAACTCCTTGTTCCCTTGCCTCTTCACTTGGAACGCCTTCCAAAAATGGCACCGTCTTGAGTGAATCACCGGTCTTCATACTAAATAATTAAAAATATAAAAATTTCTATTATAAATTTAATCTATAAAATGAAACTATTAATTATTACAAACCGGCGATACGAGATCGTAATAAAAATTATTACAACCAAACCGTTAATCCCTTACATTACGGGTAATAACGATTAAAAATAACTAGGCCATACTAGGTACACAATTTGCATAAATTGTTAAATAAATGACTTTCATTCATTCAACCATAACTAAAATAAATTGCTGCAAAATTCATGCCAAAATCGCCCTAAACACATTCATGCTCATTGTAGCTCGATTTTACGAGATTTATTGATTTTTAACCATTAAAAACAATAATCAACATTTAAATTTAAAATAATTATCTAAACTGTTTTATAACTCAAAATTAGTCCCTACTAATTTTGTTGGTCATTAATTAGTTCGATTTGATTTGATTTGCTAAAGATAACGATTTAATCATAAGTTTTATGAAATAAACCCAAGATAAAAAATAAACATCATAATAATTTGAAAAAAAAAAATTTACATTCTAGAACATTTCCAGGAAATCCAAAAAATAAAAATATTTGCCTAAAAAATTTAATTTAATTTTATGAACAAATCCCCCTATATATAAAAAAGCTGAGTCTTTTGGAGAGTTCTGATTGGCTCCTTATTTTGAGGGATTGAAAAGTTACTTTTTATTTTGCTGTAAATCCCCACGTTCAATAGTTAGAATTAATTGCTCTCCTCTCTTTCCTATCACTAAAGTTGGGTTTCCATCTACAGAAGCTTTATTTCTATTTTTACATATACATTTTTTTATTATACAGTATGTTTTATAGGAGTACAAAATACTATTCAAGACTAATAACTTGTGAACAAAAAAAAATTAAAAATAAACCATGAATTAAAAATTAGAAGCTAAAATTTTAAAAATTACAAATAATAAACTACAATAAAAATTAATAAAAATCTAAATAATCACCGTCTTGCCTTATATTTGAAGAGTTTTATTAAAAAGATCACATAAAAATTAACAAAGAAACACATCTTATAGAATAAACAATTAACAATTAACAAAGATTACAAATAATGATTTTTTATTTAAAAAAAGAAAAGAAAAAAAAAGGCAACAATAACTATTAGATCTAAGATACTCACTAACAATTTGATAAAAAAAAACACAGTCATCATATTTAACATATTTAAAGAAAGAAAATTTCACAAAAGATAAATTATTTGATAAATAATGCAAAATAAATCCACATTTTTGAAATGTATGTAGCAAAATAGGTGAGAAAATGACTAAGGAAAAAAAAATTCTATCATTCAAACAAATAATTTCACAAAAGATACAAATTTGATCAATAAGGCCAAATAAACCCAAATTTTTAAATGCATATCAACGAATATCACATGTTTTATATGAGAATTTGTGTAATGTATTAACACCCAATAAGATAGCTAGACCCAATTAGTCATCGGGTAACTGACCGATTTTAAAAAACAAACTTACATTACCCATTTATGAGTATTTGTAATTTTATTGTAATTTTATTACGGAGTACATTATTTATATTTTCCTTTAATTTGACTTATATATTAGATTATAGTGGTTAGTACTTTAAATTATATATTTTGTGCAAATTAGTCTTGAGTATTTACGCTTACATCAAGTTATTAAACCTTTAATCCCGTGCAATTTGTTTTAGTTATGATATATTTCGAATATTAGATTTTTAAAAGTAATCCGTGCATTTTTGCACGGGTATAAAACTAGTAACTTTGTATTTAACGGTTTTATCAAATAAAAACCATTAAATATAGTAAATTACTGAAACAAATTTTGAAATTTCACCAAGATGATATAAATCAGAATATAAAATGTACCAAAAACTTTCATGACCAGAAAAGGACGGTTCAATTTTATGAACATTATAATCTCATATTATCGACTTTTATCTTATAAAAATCAATAAACATGCAATACTTAATTAAAAGTCACAAAATATTACATACAGTATGTAAAACATGCATGTGAGATCATATTAAAATTTCATGGCCAGAATCAACATGAAACTATTTTCAGTTAACTTTTAACATAAAATATGCATATTAACTCGGTTTAAAAGCCAAAAGACAAAATAAATAGCAAATTAATCCCTAAAATCACAAAATTTGACCACAAATATTTTGTAGTCAGTAGATATACATGCACTAAAAAGTTTCGTCCAAATCATATTTTAACTGAAATTTTTGATTTATTAGTTATCTTATAACTTTAATAAAAATGTCCAAAATGAACATGCATGCTACAAGCTAGCTCTGATACCAATGAAAGTCCATAGACCTTAATTAGACTCCTCTAATTAATTACTAAATTACTTGTTAATTTAGTGTTTAATGATATATGTAACATGCATGCAAATGTAAAGACATTATATAAAAGAAGAAATTTCCTCACATTGAAATGGAAATAAATAGGCACAATAAGCTTCTTATTGATATTGAGCTATAATCAAGGATGATCGTAGAACAATCTCCAAAGTAGAAGACCTCATTTAAGTTGCACCAAGATGAAACCAAATAATCTTACCTTATTATTAACTAGATAATAAGATAGATATAATACTACTAATATTAGTATATATTACTACTCTAGTAATACTTAGTAAATATTAGTATTATGTGAGTTTTAGTGAGAGGTTGATGTTTTGAGAGATGAAGAAGAAATAAGCAAGAAAATGTTTTTGAGATGCAATTGTAGGTGATTTTCTTCTTAATATATTCTCATCCAAGGTGGTGGAGTGTAGTGTTAGTTGAAATGATTTTGATGTACTATATATTCATGTCATAATCACTTGGTGACTTCTGAGCATGAACAAGAACAACCATCATCACTCTCCACTTACTACTATGACCGGCCACATATGGCGCTTCGAGTCCATTTTGATTTTTGATATTTGTCCCACAAATACTTATTAATCATATGCTTAATTATCTTGTATAATTAAATGTTAATTTGATCATATAATAATTATATGACACAAATAAATAAATGATATGTACTTAACATTTAAGTGATATTTTACCATTATATCAATATATAATGGGTCCCACAATGCTTATTAAATTTATTTTACAACTCCTTGTAAATATAATTAACTAATTCCCTCTATCTCAAAACCTCAACTAATTTAGTAATTTAACGATTAATTACTAAGTTAGATCTTATTTAATCATATTAAAATAAGATATAAATTTATTAGTCAATTATTACATAATTGAAAAATAAACTTAATCGAATTTGAGTCCCTAACTCAATTTCTAACAATTAACTCTCGTTCATATCAAATATATGTAATGGACTAATCAACTGTATCATATACAAATAATTAATTACTATTTGGGTCTCATCCTATAGGTGTGACCGAAAGAGATTAGTTGATCACTGCCGTCATACGACAATAACGTCAAACTCTAGTCAACCAACCGTTATTGATTTAGGTTAATCAATTGACTAATCATAAATATATAGTCAATAAGTATCCCAATTATATTCTTTAATGAGATTTATTATGTGGTGCACTATTGTGGAGGACACCTACTCCAACAGATATACCAAAATCCGCCACAAAACATGTGATATAAGCATGTGAGATATCATATATTCTAAACATGAATATTTAATGTTATTACGTAAGTTTATAAGATAAACAAACCATACAAACTATTACATGTGCAAGCATATGGAAAAGAATTGAGAAAATGTCACAGGGGGTGCTAGCTTGTCAGTTGGACCTGCTGCCCTGTGACACCCCGCGAATTAGCAGTAAAGTAAAGAGTAAAGACATAGATTTGCGGCAGAAAACACGAGATTTTACAAACTTTAAATGCAAACCGCGAATATCACTATAATATAAAACCAAAACTTAATTTAATAAATCGTTTATACAAATTGCATCTTAAATAAATACAAGGGACATCGATCCCTTGATAAAACACAGTTAATACACTAAACTAAGATAGACTACACGCTAAGGGTGAATCGCTGTAAGAACAACGCTCGCTAGCTCACTCGCCACAACCCCATGCAAACACCAACCTGCAACCTATTCATTCATTAAAAATGAATGCCACAGTCAGTGGGGAGTAACTCAGGATTTTCCCAGCCATATCACATAAACGCACATAAACAAGCATATAATCATGTGTCATCATGCAATCATATATATCATGCCGTATGTGAAAATAGCATTATGATAATAACAATATACGAGTAAAGGAAACCATCATCCATCATCATCATGCAATACAAGACTCGGGGAAGACTCCCCTTGGCAACCATATAGAACACTAAGGGCTTGAATCTTACCATTAGCGACATATGCTTGAGAAGGTTTGGGACTCGACATACAAACCAATCATAGGCATCTAATTAATCAAGTATACAATCCATCATACGATCAAACATAAGCATACATACTCTACCGGTAAATGACACGCACTAGCACCATGTACATAGCAAGTATGATCAAACACGTCCAAGGGATAAATATTTCCCTGAACCATATACGATAAACATTTTGTTGGAGTAAGTCTCCTCCACAATAGTGCATTTATATAATGAATCTCATTTGGAATATACGTGGCATGATTAGTATATTCTGATACTCCACGTCAGTTGATTAACGTAAATCGGTAACGCTCAGGTGACTAGAGTTAGACGTTATTGTCGTATGACGGCGGTGATCAACTGATCCCTTTAGGTCACACCTATAGGATGAAACCCAATTATGAAACTAATTATTTGTATATGATACAATTAATTAGCGCATTACATATATTTGATATGTACCTTTAGTTACGAGAGTTATTTATTGGAAGTTGAGTTAGGAACTCATTCCACTTAAGTTTATTAGTCAATTATACGATAACATACTGAATAAATTTTACGTCTTATTTAATACGATTAAATAAGATTTTATTTAGTGATTAATCGTTAATTCATTAAATAAGTTGAGGTTATGCAAATATTTTGAGGTAGAGGTAATTAGTTAATTATATTTACAAAGAGTTGTAAAATAAATTAACTGGGCATTGTGGGACCCATTATATATTGATATAATGGTAAAATATCACTTAAAAGTTAAGTGTATATTGATTATTAATTTGAGTCATATAAATGTTATATGATCAAATTAATACTTAATTATACAAGATAATTAAGCATATGGTTACAAGTATTTGTAGGACAAATATCAAACATCAAAATAGACCAAAATAATGTAGTGGAAAACATAATGATGGTTGTTTTCTTTATACACACTACAACACATGCTTATGACAAATGAACATGATCATGTATAATCCTACACACTACCTATTTGCATGAGAATTAAAATAAGCAAAATAAGGCTCATTTTGAGCTCATGGGATCCGGCCAAAGGCCTTTATATAAGGACAATGGCTGTTCTTATTTGATCACCACTTCACTTATTTTATGCTTATTTTTTCTTCTTCTCTCTAAAACTCAACATCTCCCTAAAACTAACATGCATACTAATATTCATATCATATTACTAGTGTAATAATACAATTATATTAGTTGTGTTTTTTCTTACTTATTATCTAGTTAATAATAAGGTAAGATTATTTGGGTGGATTCTTGGGTGCAACAAGAAGGAGGCCTTCTACTTTAGAGGTTGTTTTATGGAAGATCATCCACTAATTGAATGCTAAAGAACAATAAGAAGGAGTTCTTATTGTGCCCATATTGAACCGAAAATTTCCAAGGTAAGGATGTTTTCGTCTTATCTTTTATTTTATACTTTTATATTTGCATGCATGATAACTAGATCCTTAATCATTAAGTTAATGTAATTTAATGAAATAATTAGAGGGTTCTAATTAGAGGTCTAGGACTTTCATGTGGTATCAGAGCTCAATTGTTACATGCATGTTGATTTTAAGCATTAAAATCGAGTTATACGATAACTTGGGTAAAATTGAAAATTTGTGTTAAAAATTGGTTTGCATAAAATTTTTGATTTGCATGCGTACCTACTGACCGCAAAATGGTTGTGGTCAAATTTGGTGATTTTAGGGATAAATTTGCTATTTATTTTGATTTATGGCCTTTAAATCATGTTAACATGCATTTTTTATGTTAAAAGTTAACTAAAATTAGTTGCATGTTGATTCTGGTCATGAAATTTTTATATGATCTCACATGCGTGTTGTAAATAGTTTATGTAAGATTTCGTGACTTTTAATTAAGTTTTGCATGATTATTGATTTTTATGAGATAAAAGTCAAGAAAGTGAGATTATTATGTTCGTAAAATTGAAACGTTCTTTTCTGGTCTTGAAAATTTTTGGTACATTTTATAATAAGATTTATATCATCTTGGTGAAATTTTATAATTTTTTTCACTATTTTACTATATTTAATGGGTTTTTATTTGATAAAACCGTTGGATACAAAGTTATTTGTTCATAAAACTAATTTAAATTTTTTTGGCAAATGTTTCTGGTTTTTGGAGTTCCTGGAAATATTCCAGAATGTAAAAATTTTTTGGTTTCAAATGTTTATGATGTTTATATTTTATTTTGGGTTTATTTCATAAATGTTGTCATTAAACCTCTATATTTAGCAAATACGATCAATTCAAACTAATTAAATACAAAAAACGTTAGTGGGGACTAATTTTGAGTTATAAATCAGTTTATATAATTAGTTGGAGCTTAAATAAGATTTAAGTGTTGATTATTGATTCTTAATGGTTATAAATCGATAAAATCCATAAAACCGAGCTAGAATGAGCATGACAAGTGTTAAGGGCGATTTTGGTATGATTTTTACAAAATTTTATTTATGTTGTTATTGTTAAATGAATGAATGTCATTTATTTAATTTTTAATGCAAGTTGTACCTAGTATGGCTTAGATTATTTTAATCAGTATTACCCGTAATGTAAGGGAATACCGATTCGGTTGTAATTTTATTTGCGATCTCGTATCGCCGTTTGTAATAATTTCATTTCATTTTTAGATCAAATGTATAATAGGAATTTTATTTGTATCTTTTTGTTATTAATTATTATGAAGACGGAGATTCCCGAAGTCGGTGTTCCAAAAGACGGTGCCTTTTTGAAGCGTGTTCCATGAAGAGGCAAGGGGCCAAGGAGTTGGTTTCCGATTTTGTAATCGTCTAGTTAATTAGATTAGCTAGGTGGCCATACTAGGATTTGTTATTTGCTTGCTTTATATTTTTTCCGCTCATGCCAAAATCGCCAACATGCATTTTTATTTCGCGATTTGTCAATTCAACGTTATTCAAAATTAACCAATTTAGTTCACTTATCGGGAATTAATAACTAAATTGACAAGACATCTTACATAACTTAAAAGAAATTGAGATTTAGCATTACCAATTGAAGCACCTATGAACCCCGTGTTCATTAGGGCAACCACAACGTGGACCCTTTTTACCTCGGATAAGTAGGGTGATGCGATCACACGCCTAAATTGGGTTGGACTCAACGGGATAAGCGTTATCCCGGGACTAGGAAATGAGTTTGGTTGAAATCCATCGACCGAGAGTTCTAGGGGTAGAATTAGTTTGTAACACCCCGTGTTTTTATAATAAATTTTATCCGGAAATTTATTTATTAAAATAATTATTTTGCGAGTTTAATTATTTAATGCGTATTTAACGCTTGCGATCTCTTTTATGTTATTTTCCATTTTAACCTAATTTGGATGGGTTAAAATGTCCGCGCACGATTTTACTATTTTAATTTAATAGCTACTTCTCCTATATAAACTCTTTGAGTGTTTTAATTATATAAAACCTGATTTGTAATTGGATTATTCATCTTGTAAACTAATGGATCAAAAGGCCACTTAAAATCTCCTATATAAATAATAAAACCCTAAGCAAGCTAGCAGCTTGCTCAATCTTTCTTGGCTGCCGTTACCCAGCCGTGAACTTCTCTTCTTCCCTCTTTTTCGTTCTTCTCCCTTTGACTCCATTGTTATGCAACTTTCTTCAACCAAATCAAATATAAATTATATATTTACAATCCTGGCTCTTACCTCTACAATATATTCTATTCATAATATTTTTAAGAGACTCGATTGTATGGAGTTTAGACCTACCTTTAGAGTTCATATATTTGATGGGTAAATAAGAAGAAAAAGAAGAAGATGTATTTCTTTTGGGTGTTTTTAGAGGAGGATTCGGGTAGCACTATATTAATGATGTTTTTATGAAGATGAAGATTATTTTGCGGTCTTTATTGCGTAATAAAGGTAACTAGATGTTTTCCTTTAATTGTGTTTACAGAAAGTGAATTATTAACATGATATAATGATTGATTGTATGATTAATTGTTGGTGTGGTTATTTATGCTTATGATTCACATGTTTAATTGCTTCTAATATTTATGTTGTTATTCTATTTTGAATTATTTATTTGGTGCGCGAACTACGGTTCAAATCGCGAACCCTAGCGTCGTTGGTGGTGGCGCGGCCGTGAGGTTGTCGTCGCCTAGGGTTTCGGCCTCCTCCTTATGGGAGAGGCTAGGGTTTGCTTCTGTTGAGAAATTAGGGTTTTGGTTTACATCATTAAGGTTATAGCTGAAGTTACTATAACTTTGCATGTAAGCTACCCTAGTTATGCCTATTTGAGTTATAACTTTGAAAATGACGTCATGGTGCGGTGTACTATAACAAGACTCGTTGTGGTGACATGGCGGTTTGTACCGTGGAGTCGACCCCTCGGTGATGGTGTTATAGTGGACTAACCTGTGACGGAAGAGAGTTATAGTTGATGATACTATAACCTCGCACGTATAAAGTTATAGCTTGAAGTTGCTATAACTTCACTAAAGTTGAGTGAAGGTTATATCTGAAGGTACTATAACTTTGCTGAAGTTAAGTGAGGGTTATAGTTGATGATACTATAACCTGACAAGCTTAACTAAAGTTATAGGTGGTGTACTATAACTCTGCTGGAGTTAAGCGAAGGTTATGGTTGATGATACCATAACCTGACAAGCTTTACCAAAGTTATAGCTGAAGTTTTTATGACTTCGCTAAGGATAAGTGAAGGTTATAGTTGGTGGTATTCTAACATTAAGTTGTTATATGCTTCTGTGTTTGGTGTTATGGTAGGTTGAACTATAACATGACCGTTGAGGTGTAATGTTATAGGTCAAGATATTATAACCTTTGGTTATATGTGCTTGCTTATGTGTGGTGTTATGGTTAGTTGAACTATAATGCTATGTTTGCATATTATCTTGGCTACTCTCATTATTTGAGGAGTAGAGCAGTCAGTTAAACTGTTCTTTGAGTTGAGTTTGAATAGTCAGTTAAACTGTTCTACTGAGTTGAGTCGTTATGTTGTTCACGCATGTTTTGTACAGTCAGTTAAACTGTGTATTTTTTTGTTGCTTAGTTCGAATAGATGACGGTAGTATCAGTTAAATACTATCGGAATGAATCAAGAGCCGCCCTTTGGGGGTTTATTTGGTCTATGTTCGGGGGTGGCCAGAGACATCAGTTAAATGCTCTGGGTCCCGAGTGTCGTTCGATGTACAGTTAATGCATCGAGAGGTCTGGCCAGGTCTTAGGCATATAGGCAGTGGTGATACACTATACATAGTACCGTGGAGGCAGTGGTGATACGCTCCACAACCGACAGAGGCAGTGGTGATACGCTCTGTCAAGTTAGAGGCAGTGGTTATACGCTCTAACAGGCGTTCGCTCTATTCGCTATGCTTTGTTGCTAGCATTGTGCCTTATGTTGCTATGAATCATGTGTCACTTTTGGGTCGAGTTAGTGTTCATGGTCTAGGGGTTTGTCTAGTTGCATTCATTTGTTAATGATGATGTCATAGTAAGTTCGAATGTACGTCATATTGTATAGATTGCTTCACATGTCATTTATGATTACTGTCTTTTGTTATAGATTGTTTTTAATTCAGCCTGTTGTAAACATGACTGGGAGAGCATCTAGTTACTCCCGACTGATTGTCGACCCCCATTCTCAGGTTGAATTGGTTGCTGCTTGTCTGGATGTTGTGCTGGAGAGACTTGTGGCGAGAAGAATAATTTATTGAGGAATTTATTTAAGTTAAGGATTATTAATAATGTATTAGTTTAGTTTTGGATTTGAGTATCGATCCGGATTGGTCAGGTGTTTCCGCCACCGTGACCCTATTCATCTTTGTACTCTGATGGATTATTTATTATTAAGTTATTTCTTTTGTTTTAAAAATCCGGGTTGTTACAGTTGGTATCAGAGCGAACACGCTCCCAACTCTCGCTTAGTAAAAGACTAAATTAAATTGGCTTAGTTAAATTGAGTAAGAGTAAATGGGTAGAAACCAATAAGGACCTTTTATGTAGTTTTATGTGTGATTTTATATCTACTTGTATATGTAACTGTATGATTAAGAAATGTGTAGAGTGTGTGTTAACATGTTATGGTTATGTTCCACTCACTTTCGTATTTGGTCTTATTTATATATTTGATTAATTTGTTATATGGTAGTATGAGATAAGATTAGGATATAGCCTCTTACTTAAGAGTTATGTCATAGAGTTAGTTCATTAGAACCACTTGTTTGAGGATCCGTAGTCAGCTTGTTAAGGTTGGAGATACTGTATTGGAAGTGCTTAACATGATTGTGACTCTTAAGGAAAATTTGAGGTTTATCTTATCCCTTATTTGATGGTTTAACTTAGGAGTTTATCATGGTTAATGATGTGAAGGATACAAGTTACTATTGATGTTCAAGGTGCATAGTATGGCTGTATCGAATTGTAGAATGGAACTTAAAGTTTGGGTATTGTCTTATCATGTTGTGGATTTACAATCTTTGAGGAAAAAGATTCGTGTGATTTATAATGAACTCGTTTGAGGTTTGAGTTGGTAAGGAAAATCTTGGAGTTCGTTTATGAGGTTTGTTAAAGGTAATCATTTTGGTGGAAGTCTTTTCGCCTTCACCTTGTTCGATGGAGGTAAGTTGGTGATGACGGAGTATTATGGAATGTCTACCGTTAATTTTGAGGATCTAGTTAGTGAGTATATATGCATTTTATGTGAAAGTCAACCATTTCGTATTCATTTTGGATTTCATTGAATATTTTATTTGAGGTATTGTATTGAGCAGTTTATATCGGGATTGTAGGAATATGTAATATTATGCTGGTAGTTAATGATCTTAAGGATATTCTTGTTGAATTTCATAGTTAAAGCTTAAGTGATTTTCATAGAGGAGTTATAAGGTTTTGAGTAATTAAGTGATGCAATATAATTAGATTACTTCTCATATGAAGTTGTGCATTTAAGGCGTGACTTTCTGTCTTTTCTATTCTCCAATTTGCGTCTCTTATTTTCTTATATGATTGTTTTGGTGTTGGGTTTTATTTATAAGCTGTCATTAGTTATTGATATTTTATTTCGGAATATAAGCTCAATATTTCTTATTATGTTAATAATTATTATAATTTGGGATTAGATATGAGTGCATTTGAATTCTTTGGGGAGTTAGTCTGAATTGCATGAGTATGGTCGATGCAAAGTCATAGATTGGAGCTAGCTTTTTGGGAATGATTATTTGGAGTACTCGGAAGTGTGAGGGATAAGTTAATGCTTTCTAGTTAAGTGATAAGTTGTGCAAGTTATATGAAATGGCGATTCAAGTAGTAAAATGAAGTGTTCCCTTGGGTTGGTTAGCTCGTAATTCGAAAAGCTAGAGAAATTAAGTTTTGAGGTTATTAATGTGTTGGAGAAGCATGATGATTAGACTAGTGAATTATTAATGGAATAGATAAATAATGATTTGAGGAATAGGAGTAAGATGTAAGTGTTATTATTGTTACGCGAATTGGTGGTCTTAGATGCGTTAAAACTAGAATGTGGGATAAAGTTATTATTTGGAATTTTCGCGTATTAGTTGTCAAGGATAATGGTATAATGAAAATTATCTTGGTGTATATAAAAGTAATTTGAGGATTTCAGTGCTATACTCGTTTGGAGTATCATTTGAGGAACCAAAGGATTGTAAGATGACCTTCGCTTTAGAGAATTCTTAGGTGGTTATGAGTAGAGCGTTTTAAAGGTTTATTAGCGCTCTTATCTGATGTAATGAGGAATAATATCGAATTTATGAGGACATAGGTTGTTCAATGTTTTTCATGGAAGTCTTTTTAGATATTGCTATTTTAGAAGATAATAGGCTTTCGTCAATATCAAGAAGAGGTTAAAAGAGTATGGATTGAGAAGTGTAAGATTTTAGTTTGTACAATTTCCTTTAGTTTTTCTAATATTGTTTGTGTAACACCCGGAAATGTACCCTATTTTTCTAGTAGAAATATTTTACGAAATCGTTTCAGTAATTTTAAGTTTTAATTTATAATTTTAAGTTTCGAGTCGAATTTAGAATTTCCGAGTTCGTATTTGGAATTTCTGCGAGATTCCATGAAAATTCCGTCTTAAGGCGAGTTTGACTTTTCTTGACTTCTGAGTCGGGTTTGACTTTCTTGACTTTGAAACCGTCTTTGACTTTTTCCTACACAACTCACACTACTCCCTCCCTTAACCTAATTTTTCATTCATCATAAAATCAAACACAAAACCCTTTCTTCTACCTTAAGAAACTTTCCCTCTTTGATTATCGATCTTTGAATCATCGTAACTTCTTCGTTACTTGATAGAATTCCCGTACGTTCGTCTTATTATTCTTCCCTAACCTTCCTCTATCCGTATTGATATTAAAATCATCGTCTTTCTCGCTTTTCAAATTTCCCGTCTTTCTCAAGATGAACTTTATTCATCTTTTTACGATCTATTTGTAGGTGGTGACCTCCAAGATCCCGATAAAGACTATTTCCTTATAGAAGAGGAGCTTGACGACTAGTAGAGACGCTTTAAGGTAACGGTGAAGGGTTACTCGGTATGACTTACGTGTTTTACATGTTTATATGCTAGAAATCGTATTTAGAATACGATTAGGAAGATTAGAAATCATGCTATGATTAATGAATGTTGTTATATGATGATTATTAATGATGTATGTTGATTGTTGATGATTATTGGAATTGATTTATGAGAATTGAAATGGATTGAATATGTAAAGGAAGCTCACGGATGAGGGAGTGTTCCTGGCCAGTCGACCGGCCGCCGGTCTGCCAACCGGCTGGGAACACATCAGTAACATCCTTGAAATTTTGGGAAATTTTGTATATGGGGCTCTGTGCCAGTCGACCGGCTGCCGGTCTACCAACCGGCCCAGACCACATTTCTCTGTTTTTGGTGATTTTTGGATTTTGCCCTGTGTTCTGAGCCGGCCCACTGGCCACCGGTCTCCTGCCCGGCCTGGAACACGGCTGTATATTTTTCATATAATTTCTAAAACTCGTAATTTATAATAGTTCGCATGATCCGTTTACCGTATAATTTTACGTAATGTCTTATAATATTCATGTTTTGGATATATGATATCTCTTTCGCATGTATCACATGTTTTGTGACGTTTTTCGATATGTTCCCACTTTGAGTCGGTTTTTACAAATGAGTCGGTTTGAGCACTATTTTGTCTTGTGCTTTGTATTCTCATTCCCTTGGCTACCTTTCCGTTCGTAAGGCTGGATTGTCGGAACGGAGAGGTATCCTACTGCTTAAATGCATGTGTTAGTGGGCATACGACGACGTTGTTGGGAGTTGAACGCTATGCGTTGATCGACCCGGCCGTCAAATGTTGTGTAGTTGCGAGGTGGTGTTATTTGCATGTAGCGTACCGCATGTTATGAGGCTTGAGCTGTTTTTCCGCCTCTTTCGTGAATTGATCTACCGAATTTGGGGTACTCGGCATATATATTGTAAGACCGTGTCTTGGATGCGAAATGTTTATCGCATGTCGAATCGGAACACGTTATTCCGAGAGTCTGGCAAGATTTAGACTAGGACCGTATTATTATCGTCGTCCTACCGGAGGAAATTAGTGAACATATACGAAATGTGATCGTGTATGCGTTACAGGGAAATGCTTATCCCGTGGATGCCTGTGAATCATACTTGCCATGTACACGATGCTAGTGCGTTTCATTTACCGTGAGAAAGGTCGTCTTTATGTTGTTATTCTTGAATGCGTGATTTCATGATATTGTTCATGGTCATTGCATGATTGGGCACCGTCATTGTCTTGGTTCGTGAATGGATGATAATGTGTTGGATTTATTGTGATCATCGCATGACTTGACTGGTTTGTCTGTCGAGTCTCACTCTTATCAATCTTATACCGCTAACGGTGAGATGCAAGCCCTAGTGAGCGTATTCGATTGCCTAAGAGTGTCTTTCCCGAGTCTTTGAATAGCATGATGGTTTGGATTTGATTTCCACATGCTCTTATCATTACTTATCGTATTGCCTATCTATTCTTATTGTATCTCACATGTATATATATATATGCATGTTTTACTTTTGTATTTCCTTATATGTACGTTTGATGTGATATGGCTGGGAGAACCCGGAGTTACTCCCCACTGACTGTGGCGTTCATGTTGTTCATGGATGAACAGGTTGCTTGATTGGATGGCTTTTTGCTTGTGGTATTTTGGGTTCGGGTGTGAGCTAGCGGGCGTTGGCCTGGATGAAACACCTCTAGACGATATTGCTAATTTTGCTAAACACTTGTTCTTTGCTAACATTTTAAGAGACCCCGTCTCTTTGTTGTAGTTCCGTATTTAGTTGTAATATTTTGACACACCTCGTGTTATATATCTTGCATGTTTAAAGGTTTTTAAAATACCGTATTTCCGCATATTATTTCACATGCTTGTATGTTTTATATTTCCGCATTCGCGAGGGTTGTCACAATGTGAGTCACATATCATACGGGAATCCAAACTCTATCAACCATAGCCGGCTTGCATCTCACCTTCTATGTTTCATAGAATCATCAAACAAGAAAGGGCAATATATCTAGAGACAGGCATAAGTTCCTAGTACAGTCAATAGTCACTTTGTAACTCGAGTCTATACCACGAGGGAGGGAAGCTAGTATTTTAGCTCAGAGGTTACATTTAAAACATGGCCAAGATACAACTCAACCCTAATCCTAGACTGCGCAGACCTAGAGAAATGCGGATAAAACCACCGCACCCAAGACTCATGATAAAATCACATGAGTACCCTAAGGAGTCCACCAAACGGTTGGCTAGTACTTAAGCTGACCATCGACTCACAAAATAGGCAGAAAAGTCATGCCCCAGCTTGGATATAAACCCACCAAGCCGGGAACACAAAGGCTATTAAGCCGTGAACATACACTCGTCAAAGACTATAATGACCTATCTATGACAATGACCGAAGATATTCACTTAGGACCTCGTCCCAAGTGAATACTTTAGCCAACTTATTAATAAGAAGGGCAAAAAGTCCAAACTTGTACACACAAATGATCACAACCTCACTTATGGAAGGCTACACACGTGTATAATCAAATGATAATACAACATTACAAAACAACATGGCCAAGGCATCTAATTTCCAATATATAAATTATAAATATTTAAGCATCATTTTATAATATTCATTATCAACCATAGTCATCCAAACTTACCCCAAAGACAAATCCCCGACCCAAGTCCCGCGACGGGTCATTGGTCAAATCAGGGCTGACCGGTTTAAACCTAATTTGACCAAACTCATTCGGTCATATTGGCCCAGCTCAGAGTCTTGACTCATTTTGACTCAAATCACACAATTCAACGTAATACAATTCATGTGAAAATTATCAACATAAGTAAAAATTATTCCAACTTATAAGCTAACCCATTTCCAACAATTTTTCATAATAATAAAAATTACTAATACACCAAAATATCAACATGTTCAATTGTACAAATGACAAACACAAAGCATCAAACAAAGGCTCAAACACACAACCCGAACAACGGCCAAACCCGGCCACACACATGCCACAAACACACCACAAACACGCCCCACACACGGCCTGTTTTGGGGCTGTTTTGGGCAGCCCTACTATCTCCTTCCTTTTCCATCCAAAACCCGTCTCAACAATGATACAAAACCATTCCAACAACACCCAACCATTATCAATTCAATTCAACACTACAAACATATGAAATAACCATAAAACTAATACACTTAACAACAATAATTCATATGAATAAAACCTAACAAATTACTACTCACATAACATCCAACACATAACAACTGTGACATTATATCGTCGAGTAACTCGGAATAGTTACCTTAAGCTAGAAAAACGAAAGTAACCCTTGAGAAAACCCTAAAAACCGCGACTACCCTTCGTCCTCTACTATATATGAGTCTCCTAAGTCGTCTTCATGATCTTCACCTATTTAAAACAACAAAAACACAACAATTATCACATAAACCGAAATTATACCCAAAAATAAGCTTAAATCGAAATTAGGGAAACTGGAATTAAAACATACTAGGATGTAGATCTTGAAGAGAGGATTCCGAATATATAAATTTTGCGAAAATCGGACTAGAAACGAAGAAGTTATGCTGAAATTACGATTGTAAGTTTTTTTTTTTTTTTTTTGATGTTGGTAGAACGAATTGGGGAAAATAAAAATGAAACGTAAGGGAGAGGGGAAGGCTGGCTGTCATAAGGGTCATGGGGTATTGGGTCTATTTTTTTTTTTACTCGGTTTTGGTTCGATTTGACGGGAATTCGAATTATTCGTCAAACGCGATTTCCGAGAACGCTAAAGTTTTTAAACACAAGTTTACTAGAATTTTAAGTACTTCTATGCCTACTATCCTAACTCATTTACCCAACGACCGTAAGAAATGGAAAATCCCATTTTTACGACTTTTCTTTGAAATACTCTTTTATTAAAGAAAAAGGTTTAAATATAGTTTAAATTACTTTTAAACATTTCCAAACTATCAAAAATAATTATATTACTTCAAAATAAAATAAAATTATATTTTGTCGAATTATTATTATTTCAATTAAATTAATATTAAATTAAAGTTGATTTAAAATATTATTTTTAAAATATAATAACGGTCCAAATTTACGGGGTGTTACAGCGTTTGTGGAGGAATTTGGAGTTGCCATTGCGAATAAATAATATTGACTACAAAAATGAGATGAAAGAAATGTCAACATTTATCGTTTTAAATATACTTGTAAACATTTTAAACAAGTTTAGCATTTAAATAGTGACCTCTACCCAACTATTATAAATGATTCCGAGATCCAAATTCATATCAACGTGGGCACGGTGAGCCGATTCATCCCTCATTAACATAATTCGGTGGATTAACTCTTTAATCGATTCTAATTTAGAACTCTCGATTGATAATATTACTTTAATATTTATCTTAAGCCCGGAACACATGCGGCGGCTAAGGTCGCGAATACTTCCGTTGAACTCAATCCAAATTTCGATGTAATAACCTTTATTACTCCACTTACCCAACGTAAAACGTTTAGCACCCCGGTGAGCCGAGCCTACTTCCTTGAGAAATTGGGATTCATTGGTTATACTATTTGGTAAGGCTTGATCTTAATTATTTATCATGAGAGGTCATGTCAATTTATTATCTATCTCGTTTAAGTGAACTAAATCGATGAATTATCGATAATTTTAATTGACACGGTCGATGACTCGATGAAATATGCATGTCATATTATGGCGATTTGGCAATGCATGCAAACATATTAAATTAAAATGCAAGCATAAATATAAAATTCCTATTATGGCCTTTCCTAGAATAGAAAATCATATAATCTATTACAAATTCGGAAACCAACTCCTTTGGTCCCTTGAACTTCATAAGCACGCTTCCCAAGGACACCGGCTCTTTCGGAACGCCTTTCTGAATGGCACCGTCCTTGGGAAACTCCGTAATAAAATAATTATAAAATATAATAAAAACTACATAGCTTTTCTATTATGTGACAACGCTCGAGATAGAGGAAATAAAACATAACAAGCATGCAATTATATAGCAGAAAATACCAAGTTTTTCAAACTTTCTTTTTTACATGCCAAGAGAAAATACGAGGAGTGTCAAACGAATACAAATCAAAGTATAAAATACTACAAGGAGACATAGTCTCTCAAAACGTGGTCAAAGCATAAATAAAGTCTAGCAAACTAGCTAAGAACGTCAAGGGGTGAATCGTCAAAGGCTAACGCCCGCTAGCTCACACACGAACCCAAAAAGCAAGTAAAGATCTAACCATGCAACCTGTACATTCATAAAATATAAACGCTACAGTCAGTGGGGAGTAACTTCGGGTTCTCCCAGCCATATCACAAGTAAACATATATAATTGACAATTAAACATGTAGAAACATATATACGAGTGAATCATGTGAAGTACAACACATGCATTTCAAGATAATATGATATAAGTATGTGAAATACTAAACAATAAGTGCCATGTTATGAACCGACTCGGGAATCACACCCTTAGGCAACTAAATACACACTAGGGCTTGCATCTCACCGTTAGTGGCATATACTTGATAAGGTAGAGACTCGACATACAAACCAATTCAAGGCATCCAACGTTCACAAGTAATCAAACATATACTCTCACGGTTAATGACACGCACTAGCACCATGTACATAGCAAGCATGATCAAACAACGTCCACGGGATAAACATTTCCCTTAACCATACACGATAAACATTTCGTATATGAAAGACTCATTTCCGCCGGTTAGGACGACGATAATAATACGGTCCTAGTCTAAACCTGGCCAGACTCTCGAAATGAACATGTTCCGATTCGACATGCGATAAACATTTCGCATCCAAGAGTCGATCAACACAAAGGACGTTCGAGTTCCCCAAATTTGGCTAAACTACACGAAAGAGGCGGAAAGAGTACAAGAATCATAGACAAGCGGTACGCTACATGCAATGACACTACCTTGCAAGGATACGACATTAGACGGCCGGGTCGATCAAAGCATTGCGTTCACCTCCCAACAACGTCGTCATATCCCCACTAACAAATGCATACAAGCATCAAGGATACACCCCATCGCTCCGACATTCCAGTTTAACGAGGATAAGGGTGTAGTCGGGGAACGAGAGTTCAAACCACTCAACGATTAGTGCTTAAGTCAAAACATAAGGTAAAACCGACTCAAGAGGGGACATATAAAAAACCGTCACAAAACATGTGATATAAACATGTGAGATATCATATATTCTAAACATGAATATTTAATGTTATTACGTAAGTTTGTAAGATAAACAAACCATACAAACTATTACATGTGAAGACAAGTGGAGAAGAAATGAGAAAAAGACACAGAGGGTGCCAGCCGATCAGGTGGCCGGCTATCGGGTACCCGGCTGGTACCACAGCAACACTTAACCACAATTACAATTTACAGGGGACTCCCAGCCAGTGGGTGTGACCGGCTGCCGGCTACCCGGCTGGGGTCGTAGAGCAAAATGGAAAAACGGCGAAAAAGGGAAGAGGGGAAATCTCAGCCGGTGAGACCGGCTGCCGGGTGGCCGGCTGAGACACGCATCCTATTAAAATATCGACCACACATACAGGTGTGCCCAGCCGGTTGGGGGACCGACGGCCGGTCGCCCGGTTGGGGGGACCGACGGCCAGTCGGCCGGCTAGGACTCACACATCACCAAAATCACCAAATTGTCCTATTTCACATTAGGAGGTTCCCAGCCGGTTGGGGTGACCGGCGGCCGGTGGGCCGTCTGGGACTCACATACACGAAAAACAACTTCAACAACAACCAAAACTCTAAACCCTTTGATACCCATTTAATTCCAACAACATTTATCAACAACAAACCCCATTTAATGCATTCTAAACATATCCAATCATTAGACAAGATCAATTAAGACAAACAAAAAGCACATTTATTACGCAACTCAAGTTCAAGCATGATAAGTAGACATAATTAACACATTAAATGTAAGTTAGCATAATATTAGTGAAAGATAAGCATGTGAGGTTAATTCATACATATGAACGAACAACTAACACATATCTATGTTAAATTAAGGCAAAGATTCCATCTTTCACTAAATACAACTACAATTAACATTTAAAACACATATTGATACCGAATAACCCTTCACCTTTACCTTTTTGCGTCTTCACTCGTCTTCTAGCTCTTCCTCCAGTAGGTAGTAGTCCTTGTCGGAAGGTCTCCTCCTACAAGTTTATATAAAAGATGACTATTTCACCTTGAGAAAAAGATGAGAAAACAAACGTGACAAAAACGGGATTTTTATTACCTTGATAGAAAGAGAAGAAGAAAAATAGAAGAACTAGCCAAGAACTAATGAATTTGGATAAGAATTGAGTGAAATATGGTAGGATTTGTGTGGGAAGGTTTTGGAGTTCAACAATGGTGAGGGAGGTTAGGGTTTTGTGTTTTTGAGAGGTTGAAGAAGGTGAATAGTATGCTGAGATTTTGAGTGGTAAGATGTGAGTATAGGTTGGTCTTTTGGGTGGGTTGAAGGGATTCACAGGCCCAAAATTGTAACGTAAGGCTTACTCACACGAAATTCCGAGTAGAGTCCGATTATGGACTCGAATTTGCTAGATTAGACACGGAAAGCTAAGTTCTACTCTAAATCTAAAATTAAGCTAACTAATATTAATATAATATTATTAAATTATGACGGCTAAGATTACGGGTGTTACATATTATACATTTGTAAAAATAAAATATTACAATAAAAGTGATACGATATCACATTAAATACAACCGAATCAATATTCCTATACATTTCGGGCAATATCGATTAAAACTAAGGCCATACAAGGATTACATTACATAATTCAAAATTACATAAATAAAATATGACATTCATAAATAAAAATGCAGCATTATAATATGTATAAAACATGCTCATTTTAAATGCCAAATCGCCCTATTTAAAGGTTTATATCATATATAACCCGATTTTACGGAAATGCGTGATAATAACATTTTAAAATCGCCAAACAATACTTAAATCATATTTAAGTCCATGTTAATTATCCCAACTGATTTAGGACTCAAAAATTAGTCATCACTCAATTTTTGACAATAATTCAACTTGTTGTTATATAATTGCTCAAAATTAGACTTTAAAATCATATTTTAATCAAATAAATCCAAATTTGATTATAATAATTTCAAAATTTTAATTTTAAACTTTTGTACATTCTGGAACATTTCCATGACACTCATAATGTAAAAAATTAAGGTTAAAAATTTTGAATTGATTTTGAGAAATATTGGTGGCGCTTTATCGGTTTTATCAAATAAAATGCATAAAGCATGTGAAAATTAATCTAATTAAATTTTCAAATTTATATCTGAAATGTGGGACATTTATTCAACCATTTTCAATTTTCTCATGACATGAAATTAATTTTAGCTATATTTCCTAATTAAGTCACTATTTATACCATTTTTACATTAAAAATTCATAAATCATGCTAGACAAATCACATTCGTCTCAAATTTTCTATTCTGTGAAGAAAACATGCATGTGACAATATACAAAATTTTCATGGTCATATTTCATGGGAACCTAATTTTAACCATCTAACCTTTATTTATGCCATTTTAACATATAAAAATCATAAATCATGATAAATAATTCCACTTTACACCAAATTTTAGATACAGTAATTAAAATACATGTGTGATGTCGTGTAAAAATTGATACAATATGAAGATATGTATAACTAGTTTTAGCATTTTAAACATCATTTTACTCATTAAAATGTAATAAAAACACAAAAATTCATATTTGAGCAATATAAATGTCCATAAATCATCAAAATGACCTAAAATCATATTAGGACCAGAATATATTTACATGTAAATGACTTTGTGATTTTATCTTATAAAACACAAATTACTAGTTTTCTTTAAGTTACATTAACTCGAAAAAACTATAAATCGATTATGCATGCAACAACAAAAGCTCTTGATACCGCTTGAAGGTTTCTTAAACCAATATTATAAATTTCTAATATCATTATATGAATAGTTTACTAATTAAACTAGTGGATCTTATACATGCATAACAAAATATAAAGAAAGAACAATCTCCTTACATTGAGTATCAACAATATGGGCACAATATTTGGACACCTACCATGTGACACCCTCAATTTTGCGGAAAGAAAAAAAAATAATTTAAATACACAATGAAGGTGTCTGAAATAAAAAGGGTCATTACAATACGGAAATAATATTCTACAAAATTAATATACAAGACGGGAGACATATCTCCCGTATAAATACGGAAATGAAAGAGTGTATAATAATATACAATCTAAAAACCGAATATAGGTCCAAGGTAATACTTCGCTCGCTAGCTCGTCAATGTACCCAAGTATGCATCACAAACCTGCCAACCGCATTAAATATAAACCCGGAAGCCACAGTCAGTGGGGAGTAACTCCGAGTTCTCCCAGCCACGAAATGTCGAGTTTAATGAAACATGAATAACATAAAAGCAATGTATATGGAAAATACAAAACTTAAACATATATGATATGCTTTTCATGTTATGAAACAGATAACTAACAAATAACCTAGCATGTGAAAGCTATCATG
>JAIUZE010014269.1:0-12228 GCA_022085475.1 Heliosperma pusillum | reverse complement strand
GGGGGGGGGGGGGGGGGGGGGGGGGGGGGGGGGGGGGGGGGGGGGGGAGCGCCCTTGCTAGTCCCACCCCCTAGCTCCACCAACGCGTGCTCCGGTGAGTTTTGGGTGAGAAACAGCCTATTTACGTCAATTAGGTAGTATAGTCTATTTAGTTGTGCTGTTGTTTGTTGTATTTTGCAGAAATAGACATATTAGGTAGTAATTTACAAATTTCAGACTTTAATATGTAGTAGTATACAAATCGGTCTTAATTTTATTGTTTATAAATGTCGTCTATGAAAATGCTTTATACGGATAATCAACAATTCAAATTGTTTGATGCTTCAGTTTTTATTGGGTTGTAGCTTGGGAAGGCACAAAAGATGGCAGACCATAGGCCAAATTACAACTAGCGTACTCAGGGAGTGAGGGTGGATTAGCTGACGGTCCAAGATCCAAAACTATAATGACGATATTTAGACTAGGTAAACGGGTCATTCAGTTCGATTTCGCATCGGGCTAAATCGGTTAAGTTTTAATCGGGTAATCTTTGTATTGGTTTTAGTTCGATTCAATCGGGTTCATTCCTATGATCCATTTTTATTGTTTTTTTGCTACTTCTAGTCTGGTACGGTTTGAGGCCGGTTAAGATCAGTTCAGTTGAGTCTTAGGTCGTACTCCGTATAATATTTTTGAGTTGAGAGTAAAAGAAGATTGGTTTAATGTTCCTAACCTTTTCAATTTGAATGTAATACTTAAAGCACCATTAATAAATAAACAATCAATGAAAAAAAAATCATAAACCAGGAGTGTTTTTATGAGAAGATATAGATATTTTTACATCATTTAACTTGAAAATAAATGACCCCATTTGACCCGAAACTAGGCTAGGTTGGCTCGATATGACCAAAACCCGACTTAACCCGACCCGACTTGATCTGAGCCAAACCCGACAGACCCGATTGCCACTTTCACTTAGCTTACAAGTATGTTTTTTTTTCGTTTCAAATGAGCGCACAATAATGTCGTGTGTGAGAATCATACCTCCAACTTCATGGTTGGAATAAGCTTACTTTTACCACTTGAGCTACTTCTTGTTGTGAGCTTACAACTTAGAAGTATGTAAATGAGAGCAAAACATACGTTTTGGAAGGCTTAGATTCAGGTCTACAATCTGGAAATTGAGATAACCTAAGGAAACAAACCTTATTCTTACCCTCATGTATAATGTATAAATTCACTTGTTAATTTTCTCATATTAAATACCCACCAAAATAATTAAAATTTTTAAATTAAGCCGTTTCCTGAGCATCAAGTAAATGATTGTTAATTATATTCTGTTGCCCAAATCATGTTGAATTAAATTTCAAGAATATCTCTGTGTCTCCATAAAACACTCGCTCTCTCAAGGACTAAATTGTGTTGTACACAAATTCCGTGCTATCCTTTTTAAAAAAAAAATTTATGACTTAAATTAAATTCCAGAATTCTCTTCAACTTTGACATCTTATATACCCTTCTGCTTGAAAACCTAACTACTTGAGTACATTGGCGGACCGGGGGTGCGCACAGCACCGCACGTGCACCCCCTCGGTTTGTGGAAATATTTTTTTTAAAATAAAAATCAAGTTCTTATAGTATATATACTATTAGCGCCTTTAATTAAACAGATAAGTAATAGTATTCTAGTGGATAAGACCTCTAATTTTGGGGGAAAGGGCGAGAGTTCGAATCCCTTTAGGCTCTTTTTATTATAATTTCTTTTCCTTCCAAAGTTTCTTCCCTAGTTCCGCGGCCCAGTCGTTTTCATTTCCATTTTGTTTTCTCTTTTCATTCACTTGCTATTGTTATGATATTAATTACCAATAATTATTATGTAAGACGAGTTTACGCGAAACTAATGTAAACCACCTTATAATTTTTCCTAAATACCCTCTCATAATTTCACTTATTAACTACTCATGTTTTAGAAAAGGGAGTCCAGCGAAGAAAGTTACCATGCGATAATGAATAATGAATAATTCATAGAAGACAAAATAATTGAATGATATGTAAACATAAATTATAGGATCTTGATTAAAGCAATAATTACTGAAAGGTACTTACGTGGTGCAGCCATCAGATATAATAATAAAGTTACTTGAGAAAGATAAAGAATAAACCCTTATTGCTTTGCCTTCTCCTACCTTCCTTATTCTCTAATTCACTTTCTTTCTGTGTGTTGCTGATATGAATGAATTAGGTTAAAGCACAAACATGTGTACTTATATAGAGAGGTGGCAGGAGGGGCTTTATGGAATAAGTAGTCAGTTATGTTAATAGCCTGTAACTATTAACCATAATCTACTTAAACTAGGACTCCTAATAAAAACCCGAAACAATATATTTAACCATTATTTAATTAAGGCAACTAATATCAGTAATTAGGTCCACACAATAGAGAATTAAATAATATTAATATAATAATTCTTACATTCTCCCACTTGGACCATATTACTGAGTAAAACATAATGTCACTCTTAATTGTAACATAAGGCGCGTAGACGGTTAAATGAATACATAATGGGTTTATCTTAATTACCCTGATCATCCCTGAACAACTGGTTGAGTCATGGCGGAGACACTACTATAAAAGAGAAGTGGTCCTTCCATGTACTACGGACCACTCACTTAGAATAATCAGTCTGTACAAGGAGCAAACATAATCCCCAAATAATGTCCTTGAGGAAAAGGACTAACTCTGTTAATCGTGCAACAATAATGTATACAATAACAATAATACGATACAGAAAAGTGTTCGGAAATCATCATCATAATAAAACATAAATCGATTAATCAAAACATAAGTGTCATTATTACAAAGCACTAGCATGATCCATACATAAACGAAAAGCCTTAATGATTATCCTCCAGACCCATATCAATAGCATGCTTCAAAAATGTCTTTGGAGGTAATCCCTTAGTTACAGGATCTGCTATATTAGCACTAGTCATAATGTGCTCAATTGACACAGTGTTTTTCCGAACTTCCTCCTTAACTGACAAGTATTTCATTTCCATGTGCTTTATTCCTTTAGAATACTTGTCATTCTTCTAAAAGAAGACAGCTGCGGCATTATCACAATAAATCCTCAATGGCCTTGCAACAGAATTCATAATGCTAAGCCCTGAGAAAAAATTCCGCAACCATAAAGCTTGAATAGTAGCCTCAAAGCACGCTACAAACTCAGCTTCCATAGTGGACGAGGCAATAATTGTTTGTTTAGCACTTTTCCAGGAGATTGCTCCCCCGGCTAAAACAAACACATAACCAAAAGTGCTTTTCCTTGAGTCCACGCATCCTCCAAAATCTGAGTCAGCATATCCAAGAACCTCGAGCTGATCAGTATGTCTATAAGTGAGCATTTTGTCCCTTGTTCCCTTCAAGTACCTTAAAACCTTCTTAGCCGCGCTCCAATGCCCCATTCCAGGATTGGACTGATATCGACCCAACATACCTACTGCAAAACTTATGTCAGGTCTAGTACAGACCTGCGCATACATTAAGCTTCCAACCAGAGATGCATAAGGAAAGTTTTTCATGGTATTTCGTTCTAGCTCAGTCTTAGGACACATACTTAAGCTGAACTTATCCCCTTTCTGAATAGGAACATCATTGGGATTACGTTTTACCATGTTAAATCTTTCTAAAACTTTGCTGATATAAGCTTTCTGAGATAACCCTAATGTTCTTTGTGATCTGTCTCGAGATATTTCCACCCCGATCACATAGGACGCCTCTCCCATATCTTTCATCTCAAAGTTGCTTGATAGGAAATCTTTAGTTTGACGTAATAGTCCCAAATCACTGCTTGCTATAAGTATGTCATCGACATATAGAACCAAAAATGCAAACTTACTCCCACTGATCTTCAGGTATATACACTGATCAACAGTGTTTTCTTGAAACCCAAAGGAGGTAATGGTATTATGGAACTTAATATACCATTGTCGAGAATCTTGCTTAAGTCCATAAATGGACTTCTTTAATATACAGACTTTGTCCTCTTTGCCATCAATAATGAAGCCTTCAGGCTGAGCCATGTAGACTTCTTCTTCCAAACTCCCATTCAAGAATGCCGTTTTCACATCCATTTGATGTAGCTCTAAATCAAAATGAGCTACAAAAGCTAAAATGATCCGTAATGAATCTTTCTTAGAAACTGGAGAGAAGGTTTCATTATAATCAATGCCTTCTTTCTGATTAAAGCCTTTAGCTCCCAGTCTGGCTTTATGTCGTTCAATATTACCCAAGGAGTCGCGCTTGGTCTTAAAGACCCACTTGCAGCCGACAGCCTTATGACCTACTGGTAAATTGACCAACTCCCAGACCTCATTCTTAGCCATAGACTCCATCTCTTCTTTCATGGCATTAATCCATTTATCGGAATCATTACAATTCATAGCTTGTGAAAACGTAACCGGATCATTATCAATACTAATGTCAAATTCACATTGTTGTAGATACACATAGTCCTCTGAAGTAGTTGGCTTTCTAGGTCTTGTGGACCTTCTTAATACTATTTCAGGGGCTGTATCAACAACTTCAGTGGCAATGTTATCATTCGGGAGTGGAGGGTCATCAACGTTAGGTTCCACAATATTGACTGGGTCAACATTATCATTATGTGGAACTTCATCAACTGAAATTGGGGGCAAAGAAGCTGGAATTGCCACCCTAACTTCATTGACTATGACATCCCTTACCTGATCACTCCCACTAACTTCGCCATTCTCAAGGAATTTGGCATTTCCGGTTTCCACAATTCTTGTTTTGTGTGTAGGACAGTAAAACCTATACCTTTTAGACTTTTCTGGATAGCCGATAAAGAACCCACTAATGGTTCTTTGATCGAGTTTCCTTTCATGTGGATTATAAATGCGTGCCTCTGCTGGGCATCCCCATACATGCAAATGTTGAAGACTCGATTTCCACCCTTTCCACAGTTCAAATGGTGTCTTTGAAACTGCCTTACTGGGGACCCGGTTTCCAACATACACAGCAGTCATAAGGGCATGCATCCACAACTTCATGGGTAAGTTGGTGGGTAAGTTGGTATTACTCATCATTGTCCTTACAGCCTCTAATAGGGTTCGATTACGCCTCTCAGCTACACCATTCATCCATGGAGAACCAGGAGTTGTGTACTGAGGGACAATACCCAAACTTTCAAGGAGTTTTGCAAAGGGACCAGGATGTTGTCCTGATTCATCATATTTGCCATAATATTCACCACCTCTATCTGACCTTATGATTTTCACTTTCTTTCCCAATTGCCTTCCACCTCCTTAATGTAAACCTCTAAAGCGTTTACTGATTGAGATTTTTCATGCAAAAGGTAAAGGTAACAATAACGTGAATAATCATCGATAAATGTGATGAAATATTTATCTCCGCTCATGGAGGGAACATCAAAAGGACCACAAATGTCTGTATGTATAATTTCTAATAACGCAGTGCTTCTTGTGGACCCTTTCTTGGTGTGTTTGGTTTGCTTACCTTTAATGCATTCCACACACGTCCCAAAATCCGTAAAATCAAGAGAAGGTAACATATTTTTTTTAACCAATATGTTCATTCTTTCTCTTGAAATATGGGCCAAACGTTTATGCCACAAGAAGGAGGAACTTTCATTAGATCTTCCACGTTTCGAACCAACATTATTATGCAGAGAAACATTATGAGAAACACAAAGAGATTCTGAAAACAATTTATCCAAATAAATACGATATAATCCGTTTTCTAAAATCCCAGAACCAACAAAAATATTGTCTCGATACATACTGAAACAACCTTGTCCAAAACATAATTTAAAACCACTATTATCTAACTTAGAAACTGAAATTAAATTGCGTCCGAAGGAGGGAACATAAAGTGCATCCTCCAAAATCAACTTAAATCCAGTGCTTAATTCCAAGCTAAATCTTCCAATGGCTTCTACTGAGGCTTTTTCTTTATTCCCCATGTATAAGGAGGCCTCATTTGGATTTATAGTTCTTGTCATAAGGAATCCCTGCAAGGAATTCGAAATGTGTACATTAGAGCATGTATCTAGCCACCAAGTGTTAGAAGGAACTTCAACATAATTTGATTCGAAACATACTAAAGCCAAAGGCTTACCCTTCTTTTCGAACCAATTCTTACGCTTTATGCAGTCTTGCTGAAAGTGCCCAGGTTTTCTACAGAAAAAGCAACTTTCCTGCTTCTTAATTTCCTTCTTAACGCCAGATGCAGACGGTTTATCAGAAGGGCTTGGCTTAATGCCCTTCCTGTTTCCAAACTTACCTTTAGATTTCCCGCTTGCATGATGCACATGATGTGCCTGGGGTAAACCACCATTCTTACTTGAGGCATCAGCCTCATCTTTCTGTTTGATTCTTGCTGCTTCTTGAACCAGTTTATTGGTCAATTCATTAACACTCCAAATTTCTTTAACGGTGTTGTAATGAAGGTGAAAAGCATCAAACTTATCTGGCAGTGAGTTGATTATAAACTGGGCAAGGAATGGATCCTCAACTTTCATGCCCAATTTTCCCAACTTAGCTGCCAGATTCGTCATATGCAGCACATGTTGCTGCATGGTGGTAACATTCTCATTATACTTAGCAGTGGTAAGTTCAGACATAAGTCTTCCAGCTACCGCTTTATCGATAGTCTGAAAGCGTTCCTTAATGATTTCCATATACTTACTGGCTGTAGTACAGCCTGTCTCCGAAATGGAGGACTTAATGTTTTGTGCAGTGGTAAGTCGTAAAAACTTTAAGCAAAGACTGTCACATTTCTTCCACCAGTTATACTCATCAAGTACTTCTTTACTCGCATCTTCAGCTGGTTCAGCAGGAGCTGTTCCAGTAAGCACCTGATCAAGTTCAAGAATACCTAAATAGAACTCGAGATGCTCCTTCCATTCAGAGTAATTAGTACCATCAAGTTGTGGCACTGCTTGGACACAGTTATTGAGGGAGCTTTGCAACGATACTGCATTGTGAACAATGCTCAGAACATTAGGCTTTGAGTTTATCACACAATAGCAATTATGACTAAGACTTGAAACTTAAATGAGTAACTTATAAACATTCATTAGGCAATGTGTAGTATCTGTGGACAACTTATGCATGCTTAATTACATCATCAAGAATACTCTCTTTATTGGGTGTTTTACTTTAATGTTAGGTTACCTGTGGGTAAAACCTTAATACGAGTTATTTCACCCTATTAGATGCTTAGTCGGATATTCACTGCATAATTTGAGTCCACTGTGGTGAACATCAACATAATGTGAATGCCCAATTTAAATACATTATGAGATCTTATCGCGTACGAGATGAATTCACTGTGGTGAATTTCAACACGTCATAATGCGGAGGTCTCCTTTGATCGATACATAAGATATAATTAATGTATAATTGATGTATAATAAGAATGTATGCTAAAAATAATTCTATAAGCATAACGACATAATATTATACAAGCATACGGTAAAAAACAGACGATAAGTATTGAAACAGCAGGGGAAGTCCTCGATCGAATGCAACAACAGCTCGATCGAGTAAAAGCAAAAGGGAAAAACCTCGATCGAGTAAACATCAAGCTCGATCGAGCAACAGTAAAACAGAACCCTCGATCGAGTAAAACAGTAAGCTCGATCGAGCAGGAGCAAAAACAGGAAAGACTCGATCGAGTAAACATTAATCTCGATCGAGCAAGAGCAAGAATAAACCGCCTCGATCGAGTGAGCATTAGCTCGATCGAGTAGGTTAGAGATCAGACGGCATTCAAATGTATAATAATCATAATTAAAACATACAAATCGAATTAGGGCAGCGCAAATATTCATCATAAATCATATAGAAATCATCATAGATCAATTAAAACCGAAATAATTCGATTATGGCAGCGGAAACGATTATGGTATAAGGATACAATATCTATCATAAGGGTATACAATCAATTATGAATGAATGTTACAACATCATGATTAAAACATTAAATTCATTCATAAAAACATAATTAGAACATTAATCAGAATTACAACTATAATCACAACCATGCTCTGATACCACATGTAAACATAACTTATAGGATCTTGATTAAAGCAATAATTACTGAAAGGTACTTACGTGGTGCAGCCATCAGATCTGATAATAAAGTTACTTGAGAAAGATAAAGAATAAACCCTTATTGCTTTGCCTTCTCCTACCTTCCTTATTCTCTAATTCACTTTCTTTCTGTGTGTTTCTGATATGAATGAATTAGGTTAAAACACAAACAGGTGTACTTATATAGAGAGGTGGCAGGAGGGGCTTTATGGAATAAGTAGTCAGTTATGTTAATAGCCTGTAACTATTAACCATAATCTACTTAAACTAGGACTCCTAATAAAAACCCGAAACAATATATTTAACCATTATTTAATTAAGGCAACTAATATCAGTAATTAGGTCCACACAATAGAGAATTAAATAATATTAGTATAATAATTCTTACATGATAAAGTTAAAAAAAAAAGGTTTATAAATGAATAATAGATAATTCATTTCATTATGGTGTGATTCTTTTTGCTACAACAAATTTGGTTACATAGACGGTTGTGAGAAAATGATTTATTAAGAAGAAGGTTTATAAATCGGGAATAAGAATTGTCACGCATTAATCGATCGGTAAGAAAATGCGATGCAATTTTTTGTATGTGTGCACTCCCGGCCATTACTTAAGTTTTTGGTCCGCCACTGCTTGAGTATTGTAATTTACTACTTTGTAACATTAAGGTGAAATCTCACTTTCTTCATCATTTGTCTATCTATGCGTTTGGTTATGTGTTTAGTCTAGATAATACATTCACATGTTTATATTAACGAATAGTTGGTCTTGTGTAAGACAATGGTATGCGGAAAATATGAAAAATTGGTTAACGTAGGTGTCTAATTTTTTTTAAAAGGTAGGCGTGTAAACTTTCACAAATTCTCATTTAAGACGGGGGTATCCGTTTTAAGCTTAAGACGGGTACCATATTCTCTCACAAAATACCCATCAAGGGTGAGTGGAGAAGCACATGGGGGGTGCCCACCTTGTCCCCTCTACCTATTTCTTCTCACAAAATACCCGTCGCAAGATCCAACCCGTCACAAGCAAGACCTACTGGTAAACTTTAGTTAGCTGTTTCTGCTATTTGGTCTTGGTGTGCTGCCAGTCTGCCACCGAGGAGGAGGTTAGAGGTATATCCTATTGGTTTAAGACGGAGTTAATGTGAACAATAGGTCGCAAATTTGAGACCCCTTTCCACTTGTATGTATTGTGCTGTCCTAGTCGGTCTGGTCCTTTGACATGAAAGAATCTGGTTTTCGGCCTATCTTTGTTAGATTTACTATTGTGTTTTACTACGGTAAGTCTCATTGAAGACGGACCAATTTCGTCTAAATGTGGTCAGTTTAACGATAAATGTAACCAGTAATGTTTCCTAAGTTATAATTGTTTGTTTGTCAAATGATAAAATTTGTAATTAAACTGACCATATTAGCCCATCTTCAATGAGAATTTGTGTTGGTTAGGTATAGCTTATTGGTGCAAGGTGTCATTGTTGGTATACCCTAATAATTTCAAAGATGTGAAAAACATAGTCAACATATAAATATGTAATGGCCACTACATGAGTATGCCATGTGTATGAAAATCGTTTCCTGTAATCTAGAACATCAATCCTTCATCTATTAAAACACAAGCTTTTCATGCATCCTCATGAAGCCACATCATCAGTTTATCCCCCACTTTTTATTTTTTCCCAAGTGGGACCCACCACTTTTACACAACATTTTATTTTGTAGAACTTTGTACTCAATTTCTGGAATATTTCTATCTTACTCATCCTTAATCTTTAATTTATTAAGTTTTTCAAATTTGATATTTTATTTAATTACAAATTTTTAAATCGACGTGATTTAATTAACTTAAAGCCTGGTAAGATTTCTTTAATCGACGAAAATTTATTTAACTTTAAGCGTGAGAGGATTACGGCAATTCACTAAATGGATATTAATGTGACCATACGCTTTTATACAAAAAATTTAGAAAATCCAACATTTTGGAACATTATACAGTAGGATTGGTACAATTAAAATTTAAAAAAATCCAACATTTTGGATTATACAATATGATGCAGTATGAATGGTGCAATAAAATTGTACAATCCTCCTTCTATTAAAACACAAACATTTCCTTCATTCTCCTTAAGGCACATCATCAATCAACAATTTTTTCATTTGTTTGGGCGGACCATTCTTTGAAACCCCAAAACATAATTTAGTTTTACTACTTTATTCACAGTTATTACTTCGTATTTGTCAATTTTAAGTTGGTCCTTTATATATTTGTTTATTCTTAAATATTTTATCATATTACCATATGTTTTGTAATTATATTAAAAAAAATAATTGTGTTATAGATAAATATTTGTTATAGACAAATATAATATAAATTTTATGAGAAAATAATAACAAGATGTCTTTCCCTGTGCAATTCGAAAGAAAACAAAGAGTACATGGATCTAAAATGTCCGATTTAAACTTAATATTTATAGAAATAATTTTTTTATGAGGAAGAAATCAAATATCCAAAAAAACACATCATTTAATTGATCTGTTTAATTTGGTTATTAAAAAAAACGGCTATTAGTATCAATTTATGTAAATAAAATAGGACCAAATTTTCGAGGTGGTAATGTTGTGCGTCAGAAACACAAATAAATACTCCGTATTAACATAATTTATTCACCCAAAAAATAAAACATAAACCCAAAAAAGCGGACTTTTATATGACGAAAAAGAAAAATCTCAAGGAAGAAAAAAACTTAATTAAAAAACTGAATTTTTTTTTAAAATAATATAAAAGATAAATCTGTTAATTCCTAATTAGACGTACAAATCTATTAATTGTCATACCGTTACCCAAAAGTAAAATAAATTCATTAGAAACCAATATTAAACTAAATTTATAGACCACTACTGTAATTTTACGGGCTAAAATGAAGACATTTAAGCAGAATGGTGATATAGGATTGAGATTGAAATAATCAACTTAGATTGAAACATTTGTTTGTTCGTTTGGGGATGCTAACAAGGAGGAGTGAATGAAAGGCGACAGAGAATCGGCCGAGAGAGAGGGGGTGTTTTACAATCTTGCGGTTTATATTTGGGGATTGGGGAAATTTGATGAGGGTCTGGTATGTGTATATGAGTCCACGGTTTTAAAACTCATGTTGCACGTATTTTACCTGGGTTTGATATGTGTATATGGGCTGAGGGTTTGATATAATAAGGCGAGTAAATAGGGTACCTACTAGGTGGTAAAGTGTGTGCAACTTATAGCTAGATGTGGACACCAGTCCGGGTCAAGGACCAACCCATGTGAAGAAGCGGATTGTGGCAAATATAACCTGATAATAACCCGAACATTTAGATGAAGACATGCGCGACCCATGACTCGACCCGAAATTAGGTACATTTTTATAAATAAAAAAAGTTTAACGCAATTAAAACTAAAATAAAATAGTAAAATAATTAAAAATTCCAATTTTTTGAAATAACATATGCTCATGTTTATTTTAAAGCAAAAGCTTTAACACATAACTAAAACTGAAATGAATATCATATTAATATAGTTATTTTTTGTAACGTAAATGTAATAACTGATCAATCTAATACTTCATTGTCAAACTTTATATAAATAACATATCTATTTAGTTAAATATAGTTTATTACAGTTTTGAAAACACTTCCGTGCAATCTTGCACGGGGTAAAACTAGTTATTTCAATTGCTTGATCAAAAGTGAAGTGTTGGGTGGTTGTGTAGACATGATGATTCAAAAGATATTTCGAGGCTTGCCTGACTACTCGAAGATATGTCGTACTTACTGCACACTAGCTGCTATGAGATCAGCCTACGATGGCCAATTCCGTCTTCTTGGACCTCCCGAGTTGTACCTCTCCCAGCCTTCTTGCCCGCCTGATAGTAATAATACTAATATAAAAGATGGTAAGGAAGCCACATCAAAATCCAGTACAGGTGACCCATTTATGGATACAATGGTCAGCAGGTACAATAATGACTACAATATAGCACCTCCAGGAATGGGATATACAGAAAACCGCTCCCCAACTTATTATCTCACCTCTGGGAATCCTTGCCTCGATTATTTTTTCCACGTGGTCCCGAG
>JAIUZE010014268.1:0-10771 GCA_022085475.1 Heliosperma pusillum | reverse complement strand
TTTTAGGGGGCAGTGTCTGCCTAAGATAGCCGATCTGGTGGAAAATTTTTTCAAGATGGATAAGGCGACCACAGATAAAACATGATTAAGTTATGCTCGTATTATGATTAAATTGAAAATGAACTAGAAGCTGCCTGGTAAAGTGCAGTTCTTAGATGAATATGGAAAGATTGTAAATGTTTGTATTGAATATGAATGGCAGCATGTTGTGCGTGTGAGTTACAATGGAATGGGGCATAAAGCTTCTCAATGTAGAAGGGTGGATAACAAGATTGGTGGGAACAAGGGACAAGTGGAAGGAAAACCTATCCCTCCACCAAAACAGATATGGAGGCCTGTCGAAAAACCTCCAACTGATACAGTCCATATCCCTATAGTTACACCTGATGTGTTTTCTCCTTTGACTAAGAACAAGTCTACTCCACTAATCAAATCAACACCATCATAACAGATTATAAGGTTGAATAGACAAGAGGAGATGAAGGGTATAAAGCTAGTGGATAAATTTAGTCAGTATACATTCTTGGATGCTCTCAATAATACTATCACACTTGGAGGAAGAGTTGAGGAAAGTGGTACAAATCCACCAGAAGTTAGTGCTGATGCATAGCATTGGTTTCTAGAACGTGCGGGGTCTTAATTGAAAGTACATAGACCTTAATTAGACTCCTCTAATTTGTTACTAAATTACTTGTTAATTTAGTGTTTAATGATCTATGTAACATGCATGAAAATATAAAGACATTATATAAACGATGAAATTTCCTCACATTGATAATGGAAATAATTGGGCACAATAAGAACTCCTTCTTAATGTTCTTGAGCTAATGTAGGAAATGATCCTCCAACAATATTCAAATAAGAAGACCTCCTTCAAGTTGTACCCAAGATTTACCCTTTGCATAAACAAGAACAATTATCCTCACTACTACTACTACTACTACCACGACCGGCCATATTTTGCTCAATATGGTCCATTTTGATTTTTGATATTTGTCCCACAAATACTTATTAATCATATGTTTAATTATCTTATATAATTAAGTGTTAATTTGATCATATAAAAATTATATGACACAAATTAATAAACAATATGTACTTAATATTTAAATGATAATTTACCATTGATAAGGGTAAACTCGCGTCACCTTAATCAAAGTAATCCTAATTCACTACTAACTAATAGTCAGCGGTAAGTAAGGTATCGAATCCACAGGGAAGCGGTAGTATTCTAATATGTTAAACTAGGTTCGTCTTCTATAGTAACTATTTCGTGGGTTTAAGATTTGTGTTTCTAAACTAATAGCAAACAATAACAATAAAAGGTAAAAATCAATAAAATTAAAAGTCTAGAGTCTCAGGTTCACTAGGATTATTATTCAGGAGTAAGGGTGTAATCAACTATCATGCAATAAAATTATCTAACGTCACAAGATCGATCGATTCAATTATGCCCTTTAGATTTACAATTTAACATGCGATCGCTATCATTAAACTAGTTCTATTCAATTATCGTAGCCTATCTTAGTCTTAACTCGGTCGGTGTTAATCCTAATTTGCGAGACTAGTTAATTAATCTTGGCCGGTAATTAAGCAACTAGATTTAAAACGATTATCAAACGATAACCATGCTATTGCAATTCAATTAATTAGTTTATCCCTTCTAAAAATCCTAGATCCCCTTTCAATCCTAGATAAGGATCTAGCTACTCATAACGATATTAATATTAACGATAATAAATAGAGCAAATATGATTAACAATAATGAAAGGAATAACAAAGAATAATTAGAGAACTAGAAATTAACTAATTGAATAACAAAGGAAGATTAAAGAGTACCGATTACAAGTTGAACTAAAAATAATAGACTTGATGAATGAATCCAGCCGTAAAGCAAACAAAACTTGAGATTCTAATATTAAAGCGTACCTAATTATGAAAGATGAGTTTTCCTTTTATAAAAAAACTCTAATTAACTAGGTTAAAATAATTTAGGAAATCCGCAGCTGCCAAACACTGGGTTGCTCGATCGAGGAAAGGTGAATCTGCTCGATCGAGCATGACGTCAGTACGACTCGATCGAGCAAAGTGATGTTGCTCGATCGAGCATCCTTCAAATGGCTCATTTCTTCGTCTTTTCTTCATTTCTTCTCCACCGCTCTCGATTCTCGTGCCTAACCTTATCTGATTCCTCTATGCTCCATACTAACTCAAAAGGCTCCAAATGCATCCAATGTGCATTAAAACATAATAGAACGGAAGAATCGATATTCTAGCTAAAATAGCATAGAAACAGGCAAGGAAAGACGATAAATTGAGTCTTATGTATCTAAGGGAAGCATAAAATATGTAAGTAAATAGTGATCATCAAACTCCCCCAAACCAATCCTTTGCTTGTCCCTAAGCAAAGCACTCAATACTATACAAGGACAAACATACAAATGGTGAATGAAAAACTCAAAGCTAATGTTAATGCACATACAAATCCCAAGCTATCTATATTTATAACAAAGTAATGACCAAGTTGTACCAATAAAACAAATTTAAAGGCACGGGAAAGTAGAAACCGCAGCTCATGTTCCAATTTTTTACATGATACCGTAGTATAGACAAAAACCAAATACCTTTCAATTTTGCAAGGCTCAATTTGTCGGATGCTCGCGGATTTACTCATGAACTCATAAGTTTATGTAAGGGTGAGTTTTGTAAAGATACAAAGAAATAGAAACACTCACGCAACTTATGAAACATGCATGCATTCTAATGTGATAGTAATTTCCCCTACTAATACGCATTCGCTATAAAATCAAAGTACATGAATCAAGACAATATGGGAGGCTAATGGGCGAAGGTAGAGAAGTGGATTGTGCTAAGGCATGTATGGGAATGTGGGGCTAAGACCGGTAGTCGCAGCGACTGTAACAACCCGAAAAGTACCCAATTTTTCTAGTAAAAATATTTACTAACACTTTTCAGTAGAACTTAAGTTTTTAAAATAGAAATTTTTGTTCCGAGTCTTATTTTGAAATTCCGCGTTCGTATTTGGAATTTTTGAGAGACTTCGTGAAAAGACCGTTTTTAGTCATCTTTGACTTTTCTTGACTTTTAAGTCGTCTTTGACTTTTCTTGACTTTTTAAAAGTCGTCATTGACTTTTCTTGACTTTTAAGTCGTCCTAAACTTTTCTTGACTTTTAAGTCACCTTTGACTTTTCTCGACTTTTAAGTCGACTTTGACTTTCGTTGACTTTTCCCGACTCGACTGATAAGTTTGAAGACCGAAATTTTATTTAAAAAAATAATATTTTTGATTTATTTTTATTTAGATTTATTAAGATTTATCATAATTTAATATAATTATTTTGAATTTATTCGGAATTTACAGAATAACTTTTACGGTTTTAACCGAACGTCATTTAACTATTCCCGAGTCATCGTAAATCCCGTAACAAATTCAAAACTCGACTTTGGCATGAGTCACACGCGCGTGTCATCGTTTTCCACTCACCATTTGATATTCTAATTGTTTTGATTAAACAAATCATAATATCTAGATATTTATTTACTTTATCGATCCGTCAACGAAGATTTCGCAAATCGCTCAAAAACAGACCGATTCCTCACCATACCACACGGCTCATTTAGTCCTCTAATAGGGCTTGATATTTTCATTTCTTTTGATTATAATATCATAATATCTAGATATTTGATGTAATTAACTTAATCGCTAATTACATTTAATCGATTACCGTAAAATAATTAATAAACCTGAGCCAATTACGTAACAACAATTTCAAAACCCGACATCCCTTTTTGTCTATAATTACACGGCTCACACACCACTCTTCACTCACTAACAACTTTTCATTTTTCATCAAATCAAATTAAGATCTAAATATCACTTTCTTTATCGTTCTTCATTTGTTCTTCGTGTTCTTCAATTGTTCTTCATCGTTCTTGAGCAAAACCTTCATAAAACCTTCATTTCTTAATTAAATCCGTCCTAACTTATATTTCTAGGATCTCCTCTTCGCTCCCCATCTTCAAGTACGTTTTATTTTAAATTCCGACAAAATCGTTTTCAACACTTTGATTATGGAAAATCATATTTTTTGTTCTAATAATGTTTTCCTTGTTATTTCTTATAGGGGAAGATTTTGAAGACGAGTTTGGAGACTCGTATATTTTGGGTGAAGATTAGTAGGAGGGTTTCTTGGTTTATACTTCTTATTTTGGTGCTAATTGGTATTTGTCTAGCTAAGGTAACGATTCCGGAGTTACTCGACGTCTATATGTTACATAGCCTTTTGTTTCTTTAGTTTTTGGTTCATCTTAAATTTGGGTTCATATTATTATGATTTAGGGATTTTTGGTAGTAACATGATAAGTAGTGGTTTTTATCATGTGGTATGAATTTATAATATGTTTAGTGTTCTTCATGAATTTTGATGATTTTTCATAAGTTATGATTTTTATGTTGTGTAGGAAATTTATAATATGTTTAGTGTTCTTCATGAATTTTGATAATTTTTCATAAGTTATGATTTTTATGTTGTGTAGGAAATTTATAATATGTTTAGTGTTCTTCATGAATTTTGATGATTTTTCATAAGTTATGATTTTTATGTTGTGTAGGAAATTTTTAATATGTTTAGTGTTCTTGAGGAATTTGGATGAATTATTTTTAAATCATGATTTTGTATGATGGTTGTTAAAATGGATGATTGTTAATTAAAAACATGTTGGAAAAATTTGGTGTTGGTTGTGGTTTGAACCGTGTAGGGGGCGGTTTAGGGGGCTGTGAACCGGACCAAACCAGCCGGTCCAGGCCGGTTCAGACCCGGTCTGGGTTGGTCCATGGTGGGTCCGGGTTTTGGTCTTTGGGTTTTGTCGATGTTTGATTGTTATGTTGTTGTTTTGACGGGTTTTAATTATGTTAAGCATGCGGGAAATAATTAGAAACGGTTTTTAGTAAAATCGATAAAAAGGCCAAAACAGCCCAAAACTAGGCCGTGGGGCCCAGTCCAGGCCCATGTGTGTCTCGGCCCAAAATCAGCCCGTGGGTCCCACTTTTGGACTTGTGACGGTTTTTGAGTTATCGTCATTTTATCGTGTTTTGTAATATTTAGCAAGTGGGAAATGTTAATAAGTAAAATATTTAATTAAAAAGGTTTTTCATAAAATTATTATTTCTCACATGTTAGAAATTATAAGACGAAATCGTAGTTTAATTTAATATCCTTTAAGTCAAGCGGGTTTGGTTATGATATAATAATTCACATGTTAGAAGTTAATAAAATAACATGTAAAGAATATGTTGACTTTTATGTCTAGGTCTATGTGGTAAAGACTCTGTTTCTAGCCGGTTTGATCAAACGGGTTTGGTCAAACTAAGATCTAGTCAGCCCCGTTTTGACTGATGACCCGTCGCGGGACTCGGGTCGGGGATTTGTCTTCAAGTAAGGTTGTATTTAATTAATAAATTAGCCTTAGTAAATATGAGGCGATATGTTATTTGGTTATGATTTATATGCAATTAGTCACATGTTAGGAAATTGTTTCCGTGACTGTTTGATTATATGGTTGGTGTCGTGTTGACTAAGTACCCATAGAGAATTATGAGTAGATGGCGTCTTGACCATTCTAATTCTAGATGAGTATCTTGGACCATGATATTGATAGGCCCGTACTATCTTTAACGAGCATATGGAGTTCACTGCTTGATAGCTTTTGTGTCTCGGCTTGGTGGGTTTATATCCAAGTCGGGGCATGGCTGCCTGATCCTTTTTGGGACTGGAGCCAGCTTAAGTACTAGCCATCTCTGCTTAGGGGGTCGCCTAGTAGAGTTTCTCATAGACGGTTATGTCATGGGACGGGGAACGGAATAGCTGTTGTCGCTAGGTCTGATCAGTCTAGGACTAGGATTTTTTCCTACCTTGTGGTATAGCCTCGAGTTACAGAAGTCGACTATTGGCCGTACTAAGAACTTATGCCTGTTTCTAGACGTATTGGTCTTTCATGTTTGATGATTCTATGAGTTTTAGAAGGTGAGATGCAAGCCGGCTAAGATTGATAGAGTTTGGATTACCGATTGTTAACTGATTCACATGATTACGTTTTGATTAGGGTTTGAGTGTATCACGGCCATGTTTCTGAGAGGAACCTCTGAGCTAGCATACCAGCTTCCCTACCTCGGGTTATAGTTTATTATCGGATTCACATGATAGTTTTCATATGCTAGGTTATATGTTAGTTATCAGTTTCATAACATGAAAAGCATATCATATATGTTAAGGTTTTGTATTTTCAATATACATTGCTTTTATGTTATTCATGTTTAATTAAACTCGACATTTCGTGGCTGGGAGAACTCGGAGTTACTCCCCACTGACTGTGGCTTCTGTGTTTATATTTAATGCGGTCGAACAGGTGGTGTTGCATATTTGGGGTACATGGACGAGCTAGCGAGCGAAGTTTTACCTTGGACCTATATTCGGTTCATAGTTTGTATATTATTATACACTAGTTTATTTCCGTATTTATACGGGAGATATGTCTCCCGTCTTGTATATTTCTTTTGTATAATAGTTTATTTCCGTTTTGTAACGAACCTTTTTATTTATGACACCTTTGTATAGTATTTTCATCTTTTATCTAGTTTAAATATTTTTTTTTCTTTCCGCAAATTTGAGGGTGTCACAGTTGGTATCAGAGCCATTTTGCTCCCGACGCACGTTTGTATACCCTTGCATAAATAACTTGACCTTAATAAAATAATAAACCGTGAGATAGAAGGGTAAGATGGGTAGATTAGGATTTAAGTTGTAGTCTCTTTGTTCTTGCTAAATGATAAGTACTAATCTGTGTTTTTATTTTGCAAGATGCCTCCGAGGATTGACAACACTATCTTAGCAGCTCTTACCGTTATTATCCAAAACCAGCAAAACCAGCAAAACCAGCAAGCAAATCAGATTCCTAATCCTATTCCCGATCGTGAGAGACACGGGAGTTATACGTGTGTTGCTTCACAGCTATCGAGGAGCCAAGCCAAAACCTACGATGGCGAAGTTGATCCCGTTAAGCTTTCTGTGTGTAAGAGCATGAAAAGAGTTTTTTCTCTTGATGATGTCCCTTGAAGAGGATTAGAGGGTCCGTCTTGCTTCTCACTTCTTAGAGAAGGAGAGCGATCATGGGACTCTTTCCTGGTTCCTATCTACCGCTTTATAGGTTTGTGGACCTAATTTGGGTGACTCGTTTCCGTGAGCTCTTGGAAGCGAGGTTTTACCCCGATGAGTTGAGACAACAAAAGCTGAAAGAGTTTATGGATTTCAAGCAAGAAAAACTATCAGTTCATGAGTTTACTACCCGGTTCAATGAGTTGGCTCATTATGCCACTCGACTTATTAGAGTAGAGGAAGACAAAGCCTTCTTTTATCTGGGAAAGCTTTCTCCCCAGATAAAGGGGAAGATCAGTAGAGGTTCTACTTCTTTTGTCTCGATCTATAATGATGCCATTTGGGCGGAGAGTTCTATTCGGGAGATTGCCGAGGAGGCTCGTACTTCTTATGTGGCGCCTAATTCTTTTGGCAAGAGGCCCTTATATCCTGTTTCCCGACCTTCCTTTTCTCCCTCTTTTCCAAACAAGAGGAGAAACTTTCAGAGTGGACCGGCTAATCAGAGAAACCGTCCATTTGTTCCAAGCCACAACAACGACCTTAAAGGTCGTATCTGCTTTACATGCAAGATGCCTATTCATCCGGGGGTTGGCTGCTTCAACAAGCCGTTTGTGTGCTTTATTTGCCAGAAACCGGGTCACAAGGCGAATGTATGTCCTGAGAGGAAGGGTACGGTTTCTACACCGGTTATTTCTGGGCGACCTAGGGTCGGATTTTTATTATGAGCAGAGCTGAGGCTGATGCTCAGCCAGACATCGTGACGGGTATGTTCTCCATTTATGAGTTTCCGTGTTTAATATTGTTTGATACGGGAGCTTCCTTATCTTTTATTTCAATGAGACTATCTGATAAACTACCGCTCAAAGCTTCAGTCGAAGAAACTACTCCTATTTCCTTACCGTCCGGAGATGTATTTTCATGCTCTTATCTTCATTCCGACATTCCAATATCTATAAATGGATCTATATTTCCGGCTAATCTTCTACGGTTTCCTCTTGAAGAATTTGATATTATTCTGGGCATGGATTGGTTATCTACTTATCATGCTCGATTTGAATGCCGTGACCAGAAGATTATTCTTAAAAGTCCTTTGGGTGCTCGTATTTCTTATCAAGGAGTCAGAAAGCAAACTAGTGTGAAATTAATCTCAGCTATGAAAATGTTGAATGTTTTGAAGAAGGGTCATCAAGCATTTCTATGTGTAGTGACTACTTCTGATTCTTCTCTTCCTTCTTTGAAGGATGTCCCTATTGTTTGTGAATATCCAGATGTTTTTCCCGATGAATTACCGGGAATTCCTCCTGAAAGAGATGTTGAATTCTCTATTGATCTAGTTCCTGGAACTGGACCAATTGCCAAAGCTCCTTATCGTATGGTGCCTTCTGAGTTGAAAGAGTTGAGAATCCAACTTGTGATTTGATTGAGAAAGGCTTTAGAGGCATAGTGCTTATCCTGGGGTTTGCGCCCATACTCCATGAAGTACATTTGTCAGAAGAAAGAAAGACGGTTCTATGCGGATGTGCATTGTTATCGTGAATGACCGGTTGTCACAATCAAAACAAATATCTTCTTTCTTGTATTAATGACTCGTGGACCCGTTATGGGGTTTGCTTCTACTTTTTCAAAGATTGATCTTAGATCGGGTTATCATCAAATTCCCGTTCGGGAAGCAGATATGCCCAAGACTGCTTTTAGCTCGAGGTATGGTCATTTCGAATTCAATGTGAGGCCATTCGGTTTGACTAACGCCCCAGCTATATTCATGGATCAGATGAATCGTACCTTCCGGGAGTATCTTGATAAATGTGTGGTGGTATTTATTGATGACATTCTGATCTTTTCGAAATCTAAGGAAGAACATGCCGATCACCTTCGAACCATTTTGGGTGTTCTTCGACGCCAAAAATGGTATGCTAAGTTCTCCAAGTGTGAATTCTGGTTGGCCGAGGTATCTTTCCTTGGTCATGTCATTTCCAAAGACGGTGTTATGGTCGATCCAGCTAAAATTGAGGCAGTGGTGGAATGGAAAAGTCCGAAAAATGTGTCCGAGATTCGGAGTTTCCTTGGTTTAGCGGGTTATTATCGTCGGTTTGTGAAAGATTTCTCAAAGTTAGCAAGACCGATGACTCAATTGCTAAAGAAGGAAGCAAAGTATATCTGGAACGATGAATGTGAAATTGCCTTCTTGGAATTAAAGAAGAGATTGACTACCGCACCGGTTTTAACTTTACCAGATGATGAAGCTGATTATGATGTATATTGTGATGCTTCAAAGCATGGTTTGGGATGTGTCTTGATGCAGAATAGAAAGGTCATTGCTTATGCTTCTCGACAACTCAGGGTTCATGAAGTGAACTATCCGACTCATGATCTTGAGTTAGCAGCTGTAGTACATGCTTTGAAAACTTGGAGACATTATCTTATTGGAGTTCATTGTCGAATCTACACCGATCATAAGAGTTTGAGGTGCATTTTTACTCAGAAAGAGTTGAACATGAGACAGAGAAGATGGTTAGAGTTGGTGAATGATTATGATGCTGAGTTGATTTATCACGAGGGAAAAGCAAATGTTGTGGCAGATGCTTTGAGTAGGAAGACTAGTCATTCATTAAATGCTCTTGGTACGTTACCCGATGAACTAGTAACCGAATTTCAGAAGCTGGAGATACAGTTTGTTGGGAAAGGGTTTGATTATCTTGGTGCTTTGACGGCGGAACCTGATTTTTATCGAGAGATTCTTACTTGTTTACCGGAGGGATGCTACTTTATCGCATTCGAGCAAAAAATATCATTGGGAAAGCAAAGATGTGTGGTGGATAATGATGGGCTACCTTCGTTACCATGGTCTAATGTATGTTCCGAGAAGTGCCGAATTGAGGAAGAGAATACTTGATGTAGCTCACCTTTCTCCTTATTCTATTCATCCGGGCGGTGACAAAATGTATAAAGATTTGAGACCACAATTCTGGTGGCCTAGGATGAAGATTGAAGTGAAGGAGTATGTTAGTAGATGTCGTACTTGTCAAAAGGTGAAGATTGATCATCAAAGACCCGGAGGTTTGCTGCAACCTTTGGAGATTCCTCTGTGGAAATGGGAGTCTATTTCTATGGACTTCGTGATGGCTTTACCTAGGACTTCTAGTGGAAAGAATGCCATCTGGGTTATTGTAGACCGTCTAACCAAGTGTGCCAGATTCATACCTATCAAAGAAACTTGGAGTATAGATGGTTTAGCTGATGCCTATGTGAGAGAGATAGTACGCTACCATGGAGTTCCTAAAGATATAGTTTCCGATCGTGATCCGAGATTCTGTTCCCGATTCTGGACAGCGTTGCAAGAAGCCATGGGTAGTAAATTGTTGATGAGCACATCATTTCATGCCGCTACTGATGGTCAAACTGAGAGAACGATCCAGACTTTGGAAGATCTTCTTCGGGCTTGTGCTTTGGACTTTCATACATCTTGGGAGAAGTGTTTACCTTTGGTGGAATTTTCTTATAACAACAGTTATCATGCTTCTAGCAAAGATGTCACCATATGAGGTTTATATGTAGGGAAATGCCGTAGTTCCTGTTTGTTGGGATCAAGTTGCAGATG
>JAIUZE010014266.1:0-28709 GCA_022085475.1 Heliosperma pusillum | reverse complement strand
GAACTGACGCATCCATATAGCTTCCTTCGCAGCCTCTGAAGCAGCATAGTACTCGGACTCAGTTGTAGAATCTGCTATAACACTTTGTTTAGAGCTTTTCCAGCTGACCGCAACGCCATTAAGAGTAAAAACGAATCCAGACTGAGATTTCAAGTCATCTCGATCCGTTTGGAAGCTAGCATCTGCGTAACCGATTGCGCATAGCTCAGTGTCACCTCCATAAGTCAATACCCAATCCTTAGTCCTCTGTAGGTACTTAAGGATATTCTTAACAGCCATCCAGTGTGTTTCACCTGGATTGCCTTGGTACCGACTCGTCATACTCAATGCATATGCCACGTCTGGACGTGTGCATATCTTGGCATACATGATCGATCCTATAGCCGATGCATGAGGAACACGACTCATGTGCTCGACCTCTTCCGATGTCTTTGGTGCCTGAGCTTTACTCAATTGCATCCCAGAAATCATTGGAAGGTTTTCCTTCTTGGAGTTGGTCATGCTGAACCTCTCAAGAATCTTATCTATATAAGACTCCTGACTGAGGGATAACATCCGTCGTGATCTATCTCTGTCGATACGGATCCCCAAAATTCTTTGTGCCTTGCCCAGATCTTTCATCTGGAAATGGTTCTTTAACCAAACTTTTACCGAAGTTAAGAGAGGTATGTCATTTCCAATCAAGAGTATGTCATCAACATACAATATTAGTAAGACAATCTTACTCCCACTCGACTTGATTAAATATAAAGCCATGTTTCCTTGACCGATCGAGTCATCCATTCTCTTTTATCCCTGTCGAAACGATGATTCCAACTCCGAGAAGCCTGCTTAAGTCATAGATGGACACTGTAGCTTGCATCCCTTCTTAGGATTTTTTTAGGATCAATGAAACCTTCGGGTTGTAGCTCATGTACAGACTCCTCCTCCAAATAACCGTTTTTAAAGAAAATGCGGTTTTTCACCATCCATCTGTCCAACTTTATAGTCATGAAAAGCGGCAATCGCTAAGATTATCCGAATGGTGCAGCTAACTCCGGGTGCAAAAAATTTCATCATAGTGGCAGATCCTTACCCTTGGGAGTGAACCCTTTGACACTAGTTTTGCCTTGTAGGTATCTGGTTGTCCTCCAGAAATGCTTTATCTATGTACAGCCATTTGCATCGAAGAGGCGAACGTTATCAGGTAAGTCAAACCAGATCCATAGGCATTCTCATACATAGAGTCCATCTCGGCTTGTCATGGCGTCAAGCCATAGCTTATAGTCGGAACAGGTCATGGCACCTTTATAGGTAGCGGGTTCGTTACTCTCTAGGAGTAAAACGTCATCTCTCTCATTCTCCTCGACCATACCAATGTATCTGTCTGGAGGAATAGAGTGTCTACCCGACCTCCTAGGTTCCAAAGGAATATTAACCGCAACCGATGATGAAGGAACAATTTCCTCCATTGGTTGCTCGGTTGTTGGTTCTTGAATCTCCGACAGATCAAAGGTTCCATTACTTGTCCTATTCTCGAGAAACTCTTTCTCTAAGAACGTCGCACTAGCCGCAACAAAAACTCGATGTTCGTAGGCGAGTAAAAGTAATGACCAAACATCCCTTTTGGATAACCAATAAAGTATGTCTTGACCGATCGTGGGCCGAGCTTATCGTCAGGTCTCCACTTGACATAAGCCTCGCAGCCCCAAACCCGAATAAAGGACAAGTTTAGGGACCGTTCCCTTCCATAATTCATATAGAGTCATGTCTACAGCTTTAGACGGACTTCGGTTAAGTATTAAAGCAGCTGACAAAAGAGCATATCCCCATAATGAATCAGGTACAACCGTGTGACTCATCATGGATCGAACCATATCAAGTAATGTTCGATTTCTCCATTCGGACACACCATTCAATTGTGTTGTTCCAGGTGGAGTTAACTGTAGTACTACACCACAGTCTTTGAGGTGTTGATCAAACTCATTCGAAAGATATTCGCCACCACGATCTGAACGTAGTGCTTTAATCTTTCTATCCAGTTGGTTTTCAACCTTATTCTGGAATTCCTTGACCTTGTCAAGGACTCACTTTTATGCTTCATTAAGTAGACATATCCATATCTACTCAAATCGTCCGTGAAAGTGATAAAATATCTATAGCCATCTCTAGCGTTGATTGACATAGGTCCACACACATCAGTATGTATGAGTCCAAATAGGTCAGCAGCGCGCATTCCAACACCTTTGAAGGAAATTCGAGTCATTTTGCCTATGAGACATGATTCACACGTGCCAAATGATGCATAGTCACATGGGGAGATAGTCCCATTGTCAATGAGCTTCTTCACGCGTTTTTCATTTATGTGTCCCATCGGCAATGCCATAAATTAGGTTTCATCTTTGTCACTTAACCTTTGCTTGCTTACGACTCACATGCATTATACTGTGGGTTGATCTAAAACATAATCCCATTCATGGAAACTGCTTTGTAGCCATAATCATTTCGTTTAAAGAAAAATACAGCTAGTATCCTTTATTACCAAACGAAAAACCTTCCTTATCATTACAGAAACAGAAATAATGTTTTTAGATAAATGGGTACTAGGGTAACCAGTATTCACAGAAATAACTCAAATCCCACTCGGTAGTGGATTACAATGTTGCCCACTTAAACAAGCAGCTACTCTTGCTCCTTCCTCCACATCGCAGTCCACATCACCCCTTGCGAGAGTTGTGATATTTCTTAGGCCCTGCAAATGATTACACAGATGAGAACCACAACCAGTATCAAGTACCCAAGTTCCGAAACTTGCATGGTTAATCTCAATCATATGAATAAAAGAAGACATACCAACAGGAGTGACGCGGCCTGCTTTTACGTCTTCAGCATACACGGGGCAGTTCCTCCTCCAATGCCCAAGCTTGTGGAAATGGTGGCACTCCACGTTACCTTCATCGCTCTTTGTCTTGCCTTGTGAGCTACCGCTAGTCTCACCAGGCCCACTCTTGCCTTGCCCTGGCTTTTTTAATTTCGGCTTCCCTACAGCTAGGTTGGCCTTAGCCTTGCCCTTACCTTTGCCCTTGTTTGCTATCATGAGAACGTCCTGTTTCAGACTCCCACTCAATTTCAGATCACTCTCGGTCTAGACGAGAAGTGAGTGGAGTTGATGAAGACTCTTCTTCATATCATTCATATAGTAATTTGCTATGAAAAGGGCAAAACCATCATGAAGTGAATGGAGAACGCGGTCAATGACGATCTTCTCATCGATTTTGCAACCAAGTGCCTCCAGTTTCTCGACATTCTCAATCATATCAAGAATGTGTGGGCTAACGCTTGGCCCTTCTGGAGTTTCGCCTCAAAGAAGCGACAGGTATGCTCATAGCTAACGATCCTCAGAGCTTTCGAGAACTCGTTAGAGAGCGTGGTGAAAATCTTATTCGCACCATGGGCAATGAATCGCCTTTGGAAATTTGATTCCATTGAAAAGATGAGTACGTTCTTTATCGCACCCACCTCCATCATGAAATCACTATAAGCAAGTGATTCATTGGCTCCTGCATTGGGGCCTGGGTTGGGCGGTAGTGGCTCAGTCAAGTACTTGAGCTTACCGTCAGCAATGGCAGCATTCCGTAATGCCGCCTCCCAGTCCGCAAAGTTGGACCCGTTATTCTTCAGTCGCGTTGACTGATTCATAGTGTCCATGAAAATCTTAAGCCAGGACTCACGTCCGAGCGTGGCACTTGGCATTGGGTCATCAGTATGGCCAGCCATTTGTTATTTAGCAGTTATATCTGTATATAACGAATTCAAACTGTGAAAAGAAAATAAATATGATAAGTTTCATCGTTTTAAATTTTGAGTCTAATGAAAAACTGTTTAATTCGATGACTCGTGCATTTATACAATTGACCTCCCTCAAGAATTATATAAATGATCCCAAGACTCAATTTCTGTAAATTGATAAGCCAACCCCTTGGCTAATTCTACTTTTAGAATTCCTGGTCGATAAATTTCTGTAAATTCTATCTTTAGTCCATCATAATCACGAGATATTACTCGTACTATAATGTTGAGATAAAATAGGTCAACACTCACTACTTACCCAACGTAGAAGGGGTCATATTATTACTTCCGACGAAGAAGGGGCTCATAGTAGTTTTCCCTATAAAGACTAGTCTCAATTTTATTTATAGGGGAAGGTCCCATCATCTTAACTTTAAATTCATTTTAAGTGAACGAATGTCTAGCAACTCGAGAATGATTTAAACTAAGGTGATGGCCCTAAAAGCGAGTGACATCTGTATGTCCATGATTAAAATATTCAAACTGTATGAATCATTTTTCATGCATTTTTAGGTGGTTTGGTTTAGGCGGAATATGATGCAATTATCTATCATGTGAATAAAGCAACGAGAATGGAAAAATAAAACGCAAATAAAACACCTAGTGTGGCCTAACTACCAAAATGAACAAAATACAAGTTGGAATCCACCCTTGGACCCGAGAAGCTTGTCTTGATGTTCCATCTTGGTCCATATAGCGGGAGTGAGCCATCCGATCTCCATCTTGAATCTTCTCAAAATACATTTTAAAAAATTACAAATGTAAACCTATTTACATTCTAATTCAAAATGATTCCAAAAATTAAAATTACATAGGGGAGATACGAGATCTCAAAATACAACCAAGACTATGTTTCCATCATTACGAAAACATAATCTACTAAGGCCACACTAGTAAATTACAACTGATTGTACAAAAATGCGTAAAATTAAACCATTCAAACAACATTCAACATAATAAAAGCATCAACTAAAATTAATCATACAAAACATAATGCATAAATTATGTTGATTAATTATCCAAACCACCATTAAATCATGTGACGATTCCGTAATTCATCACGAGATTTCAAACAAAATCCAATGAAATTCATAATCAATATGAATTACAACAACATTATTTTAAACCTTTTTAAAATAACATGGTATCAAAAATTTGTGAACTTTTTCACAAAACAATCATACATTATCTTTATAATGTACAAAACAAAAATTGGTATATATAAAAAAAACGATTTTTTTTTAAATTAATACTGTTCACGTATGAACAGTAGTAGCAGGTACCAAATTTTTTTTTTCTTTTCTAGGTTTATAAAAAAACCCGAAATCACCTTCTTGTTTTTTTTTTTAAAAAATTGCTGCTGCTGCCAATTTTAAAAAAAAACAGAATTTTTTTATTTATTCTGTGAACGGTACATGAACAGTACACGGGTAGAAAAAAAATAATCAAAATAAACGGTTTTAATTCGATCATGCTTATATTAACTAGATCGGTACAAACAAACAATATCTAATCGATATTAAACATTGATACAAAATAGATGATTCAAATTAACCTTTTAACATGAATATCTAGATCATTTTATACCGAAAATATAACGAAAAAGGATGTTCATTAACATTCATATCAAATTCCATTTACGTTTTAATTCAATCATTATTCATTCAAAACATCTACAAATTCATATATTATTATCTCAACCTTTTAAAATAACAATATTTGAATCAAAATGGAACACCCAAAAAAATAAAACACACAGCATATAAATTTTTTGCCGAATGAAATTTTTTTTTTATAAAAAAATTATACAAATTCAAAATTTACGAAAATCATATAAACAATTTCATAGCCCTATGGCTCTGATACCACTTGCAGGAAAAATATCCGTATACTTCCCTTTAAATCATTCAGGATTATAATGAAATTATGATTATATGATTAATAGTCATAAACGAAAATGCATAATAAGCGAGAGATTAGAAATAACCTTTAGTCCTTGCTTTAATGGCCTAAGAACAATATCAAAATGATGATATCTCCTAATCGTAGCACCCAAGATAGAATGAGAAATGCCCTTGAATTTGCTAGAATGTTTTCTGAAAAGTTACTGTTAACTTTTTAATTTTGTGATGTGTAGAGATGGAGCCACAAGAGAGAATAAATTAGGGTTAGAATCAAAATCTCAATTTTTCTCCCTTCTCCTCTTTTCTCACGGCTCAATTAGGGTTTTATGAGGAGATTTTTTCTCCTCAAAATAACTACCCATTGACCGAAAATTCCAGAGTGAATCTGGACTTTATTTCGGTTAAATTCGCTTTAATATATAATGTGTATTATTATTATAAATGTCATTTGTGTTGTCATGTATTAATATGTCCATACAACATTTTGTAGTCGATACATTAATACCGGTCTGACAACATCTAATATGACAATCGTATAATATATACGTTAATTATAATTATCCGTATAATTATAATTTGCTAATTCAATATAACATTTTATATTCAATTACGAATTAACATTTTAATTCGCATAAGCTTACATTATATATATGCTAATTAAATACAACAGTTTATATTTAATTACGAATTACTTTTAATTCGTCTCAGCTTATATTATTTAATCGTTATTAAATAATCGTCTCATCATCACATTGACTAACCTTTTAGTCAAATACACTGACTAACCTTTTAGTCATATAATAGGGCATCAATATGATTATTTTCTCAAATAATCACATCTCTCAAACACATCCTTTAGGTGTGACTTTTAGGGACCAGTTGATCACCACCATTTGTATGACAATAACGTCAAACTTATCTAGCAAGCCAACCGTTATTGATAAACGTTAATCAACTGATTATAATACAAAGTATACCCTGTGAACCTATAGAGATTTATTTATGTTATTGCACTAACTGTGGAGGACACTAGCTCCAACAACTATACACCTCAAGATCCTTCCCAAGGTCTTGTTGGTCACCTCAGTTTGTCCATCTGTTTGAGGATGATGGGAGGTGCTAAACAACAACCTGGTATTACGCAGCTTCCACAATGTTCTCCAGAAATGACTCATAAACTTTGTGCCTCTGTCAGATACAATAGTTCTTGGAACTCCATGCAATCTCACCAACTCATCAAGATATAGCTCTGCCACACTCACATCATCCTCAGTTTTCTTACAGGCAATGAAATGTGCCATCTTGCTGAACCTATCCACAACTACCATGCTAGAATTTTTTCCTCTAGCTGTTCTAGGCAATGCCACTATGAAATCCATACTTACATCTTCCCAAGGCCTACATGAGACTGGTAGGGGAGTGTAAGGTCCTGCCTGAAATGAACTCTTGGCCTTTTGACAGACTCCACACCTCCTGAGCACTATTTGGACCTCTCCCATCATCTTAGGCCAGTAGAACTGATCCTGCAGTATATCCACAGTCTTCTGAACCCCAAAGTGTCCTCGAAGGCCACTTCCATGCACTTCCTTGATCAATAGACTCCTATAAGAACCTCTGGGAACACACAGCTTGTTTCCTTTAAACATGAATCCATTTTGTAGAGTGTAGGGTGAATCAATAGTCCTGGTTCCCTCTTTCTGTGCTAACCAATCTTCTGCAAAGTCTGGATCCTCCTGATACATGTCTTTCATGAACTCAAACCCAAGAACCCTTTGGTCCATGGTTGATAGCAGGGTGTATCTTCTAGACAATGCATCAGCTACAACATTTTGTTTCCCTTCTTTGTATTTGCTAGAAAAGGTAAATGACTGGAGGAACTCCACCCATTTGGCATGTCTGTGACTGAGCTTATGCTGGCCTCCTATGTACTTCAATGCCTCATGATCACAGTGTAGGACAAAAGGCTTGGGCTTCAGGTAATGGCTCCAATGCCTTAGAGCCCTGACAAGAGCATAAAACGCTTTATCATAAGTAGAATAGCTCAGCTTGGCACCACTTAGCTTTTCACTAAAATAGGCTACATGCTTCTTCTCTTGGATGAGGACAGCTCCAATTCCCACTCCACTTGCATCACATTCAACCTCAAATAGGCAATTAAAGTCTGGTAACCTGAGGATAGGTGCACTGCACAAGAGTTTCTTTATGTATTTGAAAGCCTGCAAAGCATTCTCAGTCCAAGTGAACTCTCCTTTCTTCATACATTCAGTGAGGAGTGCTGCGATGGTGCTGAAGTTCTTAATGAATCTTCTGTAGAAAGTCGCTAAGCCATGAAACCCTCTTACTTCTGTGATGTTCCTAGGAACATGCCAAGACTGAACAACAATGATCTTGTCCTGATCCACTGAAATGCCTCTACCAGACACCACATATCCTAGAAACTTAACTTCCTCAGTCATAAAGGTGCATTTCTCAAGCTTCCCAAAGAGTTTACTCTCCTAAAGTATCTCAAACACAGCCTCAAGATGCCTCAAATGATCATCCTTTCTCTTGCTGTAGATGAGAATATCATCAAAGTATACTACCACAAATCTCCCCAGGCAAGGCCTAAACACCTCTGTCATCAATCTCATGAAGGTACTTGGGGCATTTGACAGGCCAAAGGGCATGACAAGCCACTCATAGAGGCCATGCTTTGTTTTGAAAGCTGTCTTCCACTCATCTCCTTCCGTGATCCTCAATTGATGGTAGCCTTGCCTCAAATCAATCTTAGAAAATAACCTTGATCCACTCAGCTCATCCAACATGTCATCAAGCCTAGGTATAGGGAACCTGTACTTGACTGTGATGTTATTGATAGCCCTGCTATCTATGCACATCCTCCAAGTTCCATCCTTCTTAGGGACCAATAATGCAGGCACATCACATGGACTTAAGGACTCCCTTACAAACCCTTTTGTGACACCCTCAAATTTGCGGAAAGATAAAAAAATTAATTTAAATAAATAAAAGATGAGAATACGTTTCTAATAGGTTCACTTTAGTGAAAATCGGTAAATTTTAAAACCGGAACCTACTATTAAATATATTCATCATAACAATGGTGTCTTAAAGAAAACGGTTCATAACAAAAGGAAATAATATTATACATAAGAATTATCCAAAACGGGAGACATATCTCCCGTAAAAATACGGAAATAAAAGAGTGTATACTAATATACAATCCTAAGAACCGAATATAGGTCCAAGGTAAATACTTCGCTCGCTAGCTCGTCAATGTACCCAAGTATGCATCACAAACCTGCCAACCGCATTAAATATAAACACGGAAGCCACAGTCAGTGGGGAGTAACTCCGAGTTCTCCCAGCCACGAAATGTCGAGTTTAATAAAACATGAATAACATAAAAGAGATGTATATGGAAAAATACAAAACCTTAACATATACGATATGCTTTTCATGTTATGAAACAAATAACTAACATATAACCTAGCATATGAAGGTAAGCTACTCATGCAAGCTATCATGTGAATCAGTTAACAACCGGTAACCCAAACTCTATCAACCTTAGCCGGCTTGCATCTCACCTTCTAAGATTCATAGAATCATCAAACATGAAAGACCAATACTTCTAGAAACAGGCATAAGTTCTTAGGACGACCGATAGTCAACTTCTGTAACTCGAGGCTATACCACAAGGTAGGAAAACATCCTAATCCTAGACTGATCAGACCTAGCGACAACAGCTAACCCATTCCCTGTCTCATGACCAAAAGTACATGAGAAACTCTACTAGGCGACCCCCTAAGCAGAGATGGCTAGTACTTAAGCTGGCTCCATTCCCAAAGTGGAAGCAATTAGGCAGCCATGCCCCCGGCTTGGTATCAAAAGGCACCAAGCCGTGACACAAAAGCTATCAAGCGTGAACTCCGTATGCTCGTTAAAGATAGTAAGGCCTATCAATGTCATGGTCCAAGATACTCATTTAGAATAAGAATGGTCAAGACGCCATATACTCATAATTCTCTATGGGTACTTAGTCAACACGACATATATCATACAATCAAACAGTCACGGGAAAACTTCCTATCATGTGACTAATTGCATACAAATCATATTCAAATATCATATCGCCTCATATCTACTAAGGCTTATTCATTCATTCATTAAATAAAACTTTACCTGAAGACAAATCCCCGACCCGAGTCCCGCGACGGGTCATCAGTCAAAACGGGGCTGACTAGATCTTAGTTTGACCAAACCCGTTTGGTCAAACCGGCTAGAAACAGAGTCTTAACCATTTAGACTTGAACATAAAATCATCATATTCATTTCATGGTATTTTATTCTAACTTCTAACATGTGAATTATTAAATCTTACGAAAACCCGCTTGACTTAAAGGATATCAAATTAAACTACAATCTCGTATTATAATTTCTAACATGTGAGAAATATTTATGAAAAACCGTTTAATTAAATAATTTACATATTAAAATTTCCCACTTGTTAAATATTACAAAACACGATATAATAATAACCATAAATTCAAAAACCGTCACAAGTCCAAAGAGGACCCACGGGCTATTTTGGGCCGAGCAAGAACCGGGCCTGGACTGGGCCCACGGGCCTGGTTTGGGCCTGTTTTGGGTCGACATTTCTAAAACCGTTTCTTAATATTTTCCCGCATGCTTAATATATTTAAAACCCGTCAAAACAACAACAAAACAATCAAGTATCGACACAAACCCAACGACCAATTCCCGGACCAACCCAGACCTGGCTGGACCGGCCTGAACCGGGCTGAACCAGGCCTGAACCGGCCGGTTCTCAGCCTCCACCCACGGCCACTTCTCACGGCCAAACTTACCACCACTCCAAATTATTTCTAACATGATTTTTATTAACAACATCCATTTTTAACAACCAATTCAACCATCATTCATACAAAAATCATGATTATGAACAAATCATCCAAATATGTCAAGAACACTAAACATGCTAAAAATTCATACAACATAATAATCATAACCACTTATCATGTTACTACTTAAAAACCGTAAAGCATAAACAACAACTAAAGATATGTAACATTAATTCGTCGAGTAACTCGGAATCGTTACCTTAGCTAGCACAAAATCAAGTAGCACCAAAATAAGAACTATAAACCCGTCTACTAATCTTCTTCTAAAATATACGAGTCACCAAACTCGTCTTCAAAATCTTCTCATGGAGATGAAGAGCGGAGAGGAGATTCTAGAAATATAAATTAGGACGGATTTGAACAAGTAACGAAGGTTTTGTGACGATTTTGCTCAAGAACGATGAAGGACGATGAAGAACGATGAAGAACACCAAGAACGATTTTGATTATATTAAAGAAAGTATTAAAAAGGTATTAAGTTGATTTAGTGTAAAATGAAAAGATAAGTGGTGAGTAAAGTGGGAAGGTGTGCCGTGTAATATAGGAAATAAAGGAGTCGGGTTTTGAAATTGTTGTTACGGGATTGACTCGGGTTTTATAAACATATTATGGTAATTAATTAGATATTATTAGATTTTATAATTGTTTAATCAAATATCTAGATATTATTTAGATATAATGTTAGTTAAATGAAAATATCTAATCCTAAGAGGAGAAGAGGGGAGGCGTGTGGAGTGGAGTAATCGGGTCTGTTTTTAAGCGATTGCGTAATTTAAACGGACCGATTGATAAAGTAACAAATATCTTAGATATTTGTATTAGTTTAATCAAATTAATTAAAAGATCTAATATGAGTCGAAAAAGGTGACATGGGGCGTGTGACTCATGCAAGAGTCGGGTTTTGGGTTTGATTCGGGACTTAAGTTGACTCAGGAATAGTTAAATGACGTTCGGGATTAAAACGTAAAACCTTCTCTTTAATTCCGAATAAATTCAAAATAATTATATTAAATTATCATAAATTCAAATAAATCGTAATAAATTAAAAATAAATTAAATTTATTACTTTTCAAATATAATTTCGGTCTTTCAAATTACGGGATGAGTCGGAAAAGTCAACGAAAGTCAAAGTCGACTTAAGAGTCAAGAAAAGTCAAAGACGACTCAAAAGTCAAGAAAAGTCAAAGATAACTCAAAAGTCAAGAAAAGTCAAAGATGACTCAAAAGTCAAGAAAAGTCAAAGACGCCGTAAGACGGATTCTCATGGAATCTCGCGGAAATTCCAAATACGAACTCGGAAATTCCAAATTCGACTGGAAACAATAAATTCTAAATTAAAACTTAACTTTGCTGAAAAGTATCCGTAAAATATTTTCACTAGAAAAATAGGGTACATTTCGGGTTGTTACAATCACCCCTCCTTTTAAAAAGATTCGTCCTCGAAACTTGAGAGTAGAAAACAAAAGTATTAAGGACAAGAATCGGTTTTCAAAATAAATACGAAAACTCTTATAAGGGGAAACCTTTATGAAATGATGTTCTTCTCGAAAACGGTTTAAGTAAATTTTTCATAAGTGAGAAACTTTATTTACGAATCACAAGAGTGCCCGTCGTGAACGAGAACTCTAGCTATCCCAAATTAAATCAATGCCAAAACAGCGAAATCGAAAATCAAAACAAGTGTTAGTAAGTGCAAGACTAGTCACCAGACGTCTCCAATAACAAGTCCAAACAGCCAACCAAACACAAAATCCAAATATAAAAGGGAAAGAAATCGATTTTCTCCAAAAGAGAGTACACAAACCATCTTTAAACTATTTTAAAAAGTTAATTTAGGATTACGATATGGAGATTTGAAAGTTTTCTCTAGGATAGAATCAAAATAAGTAGACAATACCCAAACGTAGAGCGACTCGAAAATCGAAATCACCAATCGAGATACTAAGAGATACGTCCACAGGAATAAAATGGACTAAAAAGGGAAAGGATTGAAAGGTAGCGGATTGAGTAAGGATTAATTTGAGGGAAAAGAGAGGAATGAATCACAAAACCATCTTCCATCTATGACAATTCAAATGTCGATCGTAACTCGACAACACTAACTGTACAAGTAAACTAGTCCTTAAAAGAGAGCAATTATCCTCTACAATTTAAATCCTCAGATTCCTACCAAAATATTTCATAAACATGACACTTCAAGTAACAACTCCCAATTATTCAAATTCAATTAGAATCTTCTAAGTTCCATCGGTACGGTAAACTCCATAACTAACAACCCATGAAAGAATCATTACGAACTCTAATCTTCTTAGCTCCATCAAAACTCTTATTGGAAACCACCATCAAAATATTTATAATTAGGGAAACAAGACCGCTAACAACCACAAGGTAAAAGAGGCTTACTATAAAATCCTTTGATTCAATTTATTCCAAAATTCATTATCCTAAGGTATTAACAATGGACCTTCTCATCCTCCAAAAGTTGTATCACAAAACCTCAAAAGAGATTAGTCACACAATCTCATTTCACTTAACTTTTGCCAATCGTAGAGCAATGCGACCGTACATCAATTTATTTAGCTCCTTTAAACTCTCAACACATCGGTTTTCGCTTATGACATTATTCCTCAAGTTTGGTCATCCAAATCCAAAATTCCACAAGGTAATTATTCCCGTTAGGGTCCAACATTTAAAGACCATAATTTCCCAAGTAACACTTAAAGAATCACTAAAATTCTTAACCACAACTACCAACTATCATTATGATTATTTCGATCATCAAAACGATATTGCAACATTAAGCTTTCATAGTCTAAAACCACTAGGAGAGTTTCATCCTAAGTTTATCCTCAAATCCTTATAATCATCTGAACATGAAACTAGCTTAATAGGATGGTTAGGTACCATATTCGAAACTTCTTCCTCAAGGTACCAACTCTCACCACCATAGGGTGAAATTAGATCTATACCATTTTTCTCAATCACAAGTTCCTTCTAACAAACACTAATATTCCACAAAATTCAAAGTTCTTCCTACTAAGTATAATATACCATAAACAAATGGGTATGACATCCATAAAAATGTTACAAGAGGAAGGTAAGGATACCAATAGTAAGATGGAGGAACTATCAAGAGAAATTTTCAAGAGACAATTAGGTTGGAAGAGAAAGAAGCATCTAGATAGAAGGAAGAGAGCATAATAAAATAAGGACGAGAGAATTCATAGATAAAGAAGGAATACACTTAAATTAGGCTTATAAATCTTCAAATCTTCGGTAGAGGATACTCCTTATAGGTAACACAGATCTCTTCTACACGAGGTCCAACCGTCTTCATAAGAAACAAAACAAATTAAGTTACTCCTAACAATTAGCATAAACAAATAGACTACAACATAAATCCTAATCTACCCATCCTACCCTTCTTTCTCACAAGTTTATTATTTTATTAAGGTCAAGTTATTTATACTAGGGTACACAAACGTGCGTCGGGAGCAAAAATGCTCTGATACCAACTGTGACACCCTCAAATTGCGGGAAAGATAAACAATTAATTTAAATAAATAAAAGATGAGAATACGTTTCTAATAGGTTCACTTTAGTGAAAATCGGTAAATTTTAAAACCGGAACCTACTATTAAATATATTCATCATAACAAAGGTGTCTTAAAGAAAACGGTTCATAACAAAAGGAAATAATATTATACATTAAGAATTATCCAATAACGGGAGACATATGTAACACCCCACGTTTGTTGAAGAGGTCCAGTGATAGGCTTAAATGACTAGTGCTTAAAGGGTTTGAAAGTACTACTCATATCAACAAAGTGCACTTTCTTTTCTGGTCATCCATGCAAAAGAACTCAAAAGTTAAGAGTGCTTGACTGAGAGTAGTCTTGGGATGGGTGACCTCCTGGGAAGGTTCCCGGGATGTGCATGAGTGAGGACAAAATGCGCTGGAAAGGACCCGTGTTGATCTGTGGGCCATGTACACAGCCTGGAGAGCTATCATGAGTTACCGCTCCCGACCCAAGGTTTGGGCCGGGGTGTTACAAATGGTATCAGAGCAACCCTGCGACCGTGTGGTGATGGAGGCAGTTGTTATACGCTCCATTGTAATCACCCACCTAGCGGGGGAGGATTCTGGGTTAGCGGTTATGCTCCCAGGCGCAACGAGGACGTTGCGTTCTTCAAGTGGGGGTGATTGTAACACCCCACGTTTGTTGAAGAGGTCCATTGATAGGCTTAAATGACTAGTGCTTAAAGGGTTTGAAAGTACTACTCATATCAACAAAGTGCACTTTCTTTGCTGGTCATCCATGCAAAAGAACTCAACAGTTAAGCGTGCTTGACTGAGAGTAGTCTTAGGATGGGTGACCTCCTGGGAAGGTTCCCGGGATGTGCATGAGTGAGGACAAAATGCGCTGGAAAGGACCCGTGTTGATCTGTGGGCCATGTACACAGCCTGGAGAGCTATTCTGACGTGACCGCCTCCCGACCCAAAGGTTTTTTGTTTTGGGCCGGGGTTACACTAGCTCCCGTATAAATACGGAAATAAAAGAGTGTATAATATAATACAATCCTAAGAACCGAATATAGGTCCAAGGTAATACTTCACTCGCTAGCTCGTCAATGTACCCAAGTATGCATCACAAACCTGCCAACCGCATTAAATATAAACACGGAAGCCACAGTCAGTGGGGAGTAACTCCGAGTTCTCCCAGCCACGAAATGTCGAGTTTAATAAAACATGAATAACATAAAAGAGATGTATATGGAAAATACAAAACCTTAACATATACGATATGCTTTTCATGTTATGAAACAAATAACTAACATATAACCTAGCATATGAAGGCTAAGCTACTCATGCAAGCTATCATGTGAATCGGTTAACAACCGGTAATCCAAACTCTCTCAACCTTAGCCGGCTTGCATCTCACCTTCTAAGATTCATAGAATCATCAAACATGAAAGACCAATACTTTTAGAAACAGGCATAAGTTCTTAGGACGGCCGATAGTCAACTTCTGTAACTCGAGGCTATACCACAAGGTAGGAAAACATCCTAGTCCTAGACTGATCAGACCTAGCGACAACAGCTAACCCATTCCCTGTCTCATGACCAAAAGTACATGAGAAACTCTACTAGGCGACCCCCTAAGCAGAGATGGCTAGTAACTTAAGCTGGCTCCATTCCCAAAGTGGAAGCAATTAGGCAGCCATGTCTCCGGCTTGGTATCAAAAGGCCCAAGTCAGTGACACAAAAGCTATCAAACAAGTGAACATATACTCGTTAAAGATAGTAAGGCCTATCAATGTCATGGTCCAAGATACTCATTTAGAATTAGAATAGTCAAGACGCCATATACTCATAATTCTCTATGGGTACTTAGTCAACACGACACATATCATACAATCAAACAGTCACGGGAAAAACTTCCTATCATGTGACTAATTGCATATAAATCATATTCAAATATCATATCGCCTCATATCTACTAAGGCTCATTCATTCATTCATTAAATAAAACCTTACTTGAAGACAAATCCCCGACCCGAGTCCCGCGACGGGTCATCAGTCAAAACGGGGCTGACTAGATCTTAGTTTGACCAAACCCGTTTGGTCAAACCGGCTAGAAACAGAGTCTTAACCATTTAGACTTGAACATAAAATCATCATATTCATTTCATGGTATTTTATTTCTAACTTCTAACATGTGAATTATTAAATCTTACGAAAACCCGCTTGACTTAAAGGATATCAAATTAAACTACAATCTCGTATTATAATTTCTAACATGTGAGAAATATTTATGAAAAACCGTTTAATTAAATAATTTACTTATTAAAATTTCCCACTTGTTAAATATTACAAAACACGATATAATAATAACCATAAATTCAAAAACCGTCACAAGTCCAAAGAGGACCCACGGGCTATTTTAAGCCGAGCAAGAACCGGGCCTGGACTGGGCCCACGGGCCTGGTTTGGGCCTGTTTTGGGTCGACATTTCTAAAACCGTTTCTTAATATTTTTCCGCATGCTTAACATATTTAAAACCCGTCAAAACAACAACAAAACAATCAAGTATCGACACAAACCCAACGACCAATTCCCGGACCAACCCAGACCTGGCTGGACCGGCCTGAACCGGGCTGAACCAGGCCTGAACCGGCCGGTTCTCAGCCTCCACCCATGACCACTTCTCACGGCCAAACCAACCACCACTCCAAATTATTTCTAACATGATTTTTATTAACAACATCCATTTTTAACAACCAATTCAACCATCATTCATACAAAAATCATGATTATGAACAAATCATCCAAATATGTCAAGAACACTAAACATGCTAAAAATTCATACAACATAATAATCATAACCACTTATCATGTTACTACTTAAAAACCGTAAAGCATAAACAACAACTAAAGATATGTAACATTAATTCGTCGAGTAACTCGGAATCGTTACCTTAGCTAGCACAAAATCAAGTAGCACCAAAATAAGAACTATAAACCCGTCTACTAATCTTCTTCTAAAATATACGAGTCACCAAACTCGTCTTCAAAATCTTCTCATGGAGATGAAGAGCGGAGAGGAGATTCTAGAAATATAAATTAGGACGGATTTGAACAAGTAACGAAGGTTTTGTGACGATTTTGCTCAAGAACGATGAAGGACGATGAAGAACGATGAAGAACACCAAGAACGATTTTGATTATATTAAAGAAAGTATTAAAAAGGTATTAAGTTGATTTAGTGTAAAATGAAAAGATAAGTGGTGAATAAAGTGGGAAGGTGTGCCGTGTAATATAGGAAATAATGGAGTCGGGTTTTGAAATTGTTGTTACGGGATTGACTCGGGTTTTATAAACATATTATGGTAATTAATTAGATATTATTAGATTTTATAATTGTTTAATCAAATATCTAGATATTATTTAGATATAATGTTAGTTAAATGAAAATATCTAATCCTAAGAGGAGAAGAGGGGAGGCGTGTGGAGTGGAGTAATCGGGTCTGTTTTTAAGCGATTGCGTAATTTAAACGGACCGATTGATAAAGTAACAAATATCTTAGATATTTGTATTAGTTTAATCAAATTAATTAAAAGATCTAATATGAGTGGAAAAAGGTGACATGGGGCGTGTGACTCATGCAAGAGTCGGGTTTTGGGTTTGATTCGGGACTTAAGTTGACTCGGGAATAGTTAAATGACGTTCGGGATTAAAACGTAAAACCTTCTCTTTAATTACGAATAAATTCAAAATAATTATATTAAATTATCATAAATTCAAATAAATCGTAATAAATTAAAATAAAATAAATTTATTATTTTTCAAATATAATTTCGGTCTTTCAAATTACGGGATGAGTCGGAAAAGTCAACGAAAGTCAAAGTCGACTTAAGAGTCAAGAAAAGTCAAAGACGACTCAAAAGTCAAGAAAAGTCAAAGATAACTCAAAAGTCAAGAAAAGTCAAAGATGACTCAAAAGTCAAGAAAAGTCAAAGACGTCTTAAGACGGGATTCTCATGGAATCTCGCGGAAATTCCAAATACGAACACGGAAATTCCAAATTCGACTGGAAACAATAAATTCTAAATTAAAACTTAACTTTGCTGAAAAGTATACGTAAAATATTTTCACTAGAAAAATAGGGTACATTTCGGGTTGTTACACTTTACTCATCAACTCTCCAACATGTTTCTGCAGCTCTTGTGTAGCCTTAGGATCACATCTATATGCTGGTCTATTAGGTAGTACAGACTCTGGCACAAGGTCTATCTGATGTTCAATTCCTCTCAAAGGGGGTAAGCTATCAGGAAGTTCCTCTGGGAACACTTCCTTGAATTGATCAATGTGGGGCTTAACTTCTGCACGAATTATCTTAGACTCTCCTTCCTGAACCTCCTTTGACAGCAGCATCAGTACAGGTTGTTCCTCACTACACTCTTTGACCATTGCTGATTCAGATAGGAACAAGACTCCACTAAAGTCTTCAGCCATACTGGGACTCCCATAACTCTTCTGATGAGGTGGCAAAGGGGCTAATGTCACCTTGCTGCTTTCATGTTTGAAGGCATAGGTGTTGCTTCTTCCTTGGTGTAGGGAGCTCTTATCAAACTCCCATGGCCTTCCTAATAATAAGTGACAGGCATCCATTGGAACCACATCACACAGTACTTCATCCTTGTACACATTTGCAATGGAGAATGGAACCATACATTGCTTGTCTACTTTAACCTCTGCTCCCTTACTCAGCCATCTTAACTTATAGGGATGAGGGTGTTCTTGTGTGCTTAGCTTCAGCTTGTCAACCATAGTGACAGAGGCCACATTGGTACAGCTACCTCCATCTATGATAAGGTTACAAACCCTCCCTTGTATGGTACATCTACTCCTGAAAATGAGGGACCTTTGATCCTCCTCCAAAGGTATCTGTTGTGAATGCATTACCCTCCATAGAACCAAACTGTGGCCTGTATTAGGGAGTGCCACTATTGCCTCCTGACTAGGCTCTTCTTCCTCACTCACCACTTCTTCAACCTCAGGCTCATCCCTCTCATACTCAACTAGACCTTCTTTTTCCCAAGTCTCAACCTCCATTATAGTTAAGGTCTTCTTAGAAGGGCAATCCTTCCTGAAATGTCCATAACCCTGACATTGGAAGCACCTAATTCTGTTCTCAGTCAATAAGTGCTTGGTTTCTAACCCATGATGCCCTTTCCCTTGTCTAAGGTAGGTGGGGGTGCTGTCCTGGGGGTATCAATGGTCCTCACCCCACTATATGGTCTGGTTTGAAAAGGCCTAACAGGTTTTGGTGTGACAGGTTTAGCCTTTCCTATCTTTTCAACTCTCAAGGACAAGTTAACAACATCATCAAATGAGCACAGAGGTTGCATCCTAACCTTGTTAGCAATGCTCTTATCTAGGCCCTCTAAGTACCTAGCAATCCTTTGCTCAAGTTTCTCATTTATATCACACTGCAAGGTGAGCTGTTCAAACTCTCTCAAATAGGATTCAACAGATTTATCTCCTTGTTTCAACTTAGATAACTTAATGAACAGATCCTGGGTGTAATACTTAGCAACAAACTTATCTAACAGTTTGTTTTTCAGTTTAGTCAAAGACTTGATGGGTTCTTTCCCTTCCCTAGCCCTTAACCCTTTCATGGTTTCATACCAAAGAGAAGCATACCCTTTCAGTTTTAGGATGGCTACTTTAAAAGACTTAGGATCATTATATCCTTTATACTCAAAGATTCTTTCTACTTCTCTTAGCCATTCTAACAAATCATCAGGATTAAGACTACCAGAAAACTCAGGGATGTCTACCTTAAGATGTTTGTTTGTGTGCCTGTGGATAGAAGCCCTGCTCCTTGATGAGTCATCTGAATCTGGATACTCTTCATCATCAGGTGGCCTGCCTCTGCCTCCTCCTTGGCCTCTTCCACGTCCTCTGCCTCTTCCTCCTATGGCAATATTGCCATCTAGAGCCTCATTCAAGGCCCTTGTGAGTTATGTGACAGTTCTGGTTATGCCTTCCACCATAGTTTCTAAGTTGGTGATTCTCTCTTCACTCATTGGGTTGTTTTTTGTGTTTTTAAATGTAGTTAGGGAAAATGAACTCACTAAGACTCTCAACCAAAGCTCTGATAACCAATTTGGAGTGTAAACTACTAAGGCTTGTGAGTTTAGGGGATGCTTTAATATGCTTACTAAAACTGAAAGCAAAAACAAACAGAAATGGAGGCTTTTTTAGAGAGAGTGGCTTGTATTAACTGAAACTCAAGGATATGACTTAGAGAACTTCCCCTACAGCATGGCACAAGAGAAAGGACTAAAAGACTGGGTTTGTGACAGGTTTAGAGTATTACAGCAATGCACAAACACCCTAGACTTAGACTCAACAGCAAGCAAGCTAGTCACAGCAAAGCACAGACTTAAACTTGACTCACAAAGCAAGACACTGATCAGACACCTTGAAGATGTATCAGGCTTGACTCAAACTACAGCACTTAGCACAAGTTTGAAAGATTTGAGAGATTTCTCAAGGTTAATTCATTCATAAAGCCTGCTTAAAACAATACATAAGACCCTCCTTATATAGGGAGGCTGATACAATGTGAACCTTTGGATGTAAAGTCCATCTAAGGGTCAGCTTTGGACTTGAACTACTACAACAGATAAATAATTAAGGGCCTCACAAGAGGACGAGTTTAACAACTAGCTAGTACAGACACAAAGACACAAAATAGACTGAAGCAAAAAGCAATAAAGCAGTTTTTGGAGTTTTCCTGAAATGGGAAACTGTTGTTCTAGTTGTCTTGCTGCCTTGCTCTTGGTGTTTTGCTGCTCCTTGGGACTCTTCAACTCTTATTTGAACTTAGATAAACCTGCCTTGGATGAGGACAAGTTGAGTTAGGGAAAAAGAACCCACAGCTGGACTTGTACTTTCCTTGCCATGAGGTTCATTGGACTCTGGTTTGGACTGCTTGTAACTTGAGATTTTGCTAGACTTCTAAGGGGACTCTCCTGGGAAAACTTGTTGATTATTGAGTTGGCTTGATGGTAGGCCATGGTGGGGGTGGCTGAGATGCCCTGGTGTACCTCCTTGGTGCTTGGTTTGCTAACTGGTCTACTGGGCTCTGACAGACATTGTTCCTGGCTTGTGTGTGGAATGTGGACTAAATTGGACCTTGGCATGACTTGGTGAACCCTGGGATGTCTTTCTCATTGTCTTGGCTTGGGTTGGCTTGAATTTGGCTTGACATGGCTTGATGTTTGGACCTTGTGGTTCGAGCTTCAATCGGGGTCTTATGGTCAGACTTGTTTGGCTTGTGGCTTGATCATCAAGGCCCCTTGGGCGAGCTCCTGCTGCACTTAGTCAATGGAGCCATGATGGAACTGAACCCCTTAATGAACCTTCTGTAGAATAAGGCCATCCCATGGAAACTCCTCACCTCAGTTATAGTCTTAGGGACCTGCCACTCCCTAATTGCCTTCACCTTGTCTTGATCAACAACAACGCCTTCCTTGGATATGATAAATCCTAGGAATTGAACCTCTTCTTGCATAAAAGTACATTTCTCCATCTTGCCAAATAGCTTATGCTTCCTCAAGACATCAAACAACAATTTCAAGTGCTGGAGGTGTTCTTCTGCTGAAGGACTGTATACCGAGATGTCATCAAAATACACAACAATGAACTTCCCCAGATAGGCCTTAGTACCTCAGTCATTAACCTCATAAAGGTGCTTGGGGCATTAGACAAGCCAAAGGGCATTACCAGCCACTCATACAACCCATGCTTGGTCTTAAAGGCTGTCTTCTACTAATCCCCAGCCCTGATCCTCACCTGGTGGTACCCTTGTCTCAAATCAATTTTGGAGAAGACCTTAGCTCCACTCAGCTCATCCAAGATATCATTCAATCTTGGTATATGGTGAAAGTCCATAGACCTTAATTAGACTCCTCTAATTAGTTGCTAAATTACTTGTTAATTTAGTATTTAATGATCTATGTAACATGCATGCAAATATAAAGACATTTATCTAAGAGAAGAAATTTCCTCACATTGATATGGAAAATATAAGGGCACAACAAGAACTCCTTCTTGTTGTTCTTGAGCTAATAATATGGATGAACACAAGTAATCTCCAAACTAGAAGATCTCCTCTAAGTTGCACCAAGATGAACCCAAATAATCTACTCTTATTATTAACTAGATAATAAGATAGATATTATACTACTAATATTAGAATATATTACTACACTAGTAATACTTAGTAAATATTAGTATTTGAGAGTTTTTAGAGAGAAGATGAGTTTTTGAGAGAAGTATGAAAAACAAGCATGAAATGAACAAATGAAATGAACAACCATATTGCCCTTATAAAGGCAATATGGCCGGTCCAAATGAGCTTCACAAGGCTCTCATTTTGCTTATTTTAATCACATGCATTAGGGTGGAGTGTTGTAGTATAAGTGATGATTATATTCTACTTGTTATGTCACTTTCACTTGGTGACTTGTAAGTGTAAAAAAGAACAACAATCATCACCATACAACTAACAACATAACCGGCCATTATGGCCTAGTTTGGTCCATTTTGATTTTTTGATATTTGTCTCACAAATACTTATTGATCATATGCTTAATTATCTTGTATAATTAAGTGTTAATTTGATCATATAACAAATATATGACTCAATTAAATAAATAATATGTACTTAACATTTTAAGTAATATTTTACCATTATATCAATATATAATGGGTCCCACAATGCTTAGTTAATTTATTTTACAACTCGTTGTAAATATAATTAACTAATTACCTCTATCTCAAAACCTCAACTAATTTAGTAATTTAACGATTAATTACTAAGTTAAATCTTATTTAATCGTATTAAAATATGATATAAATTTATTAGTCAATTATCGCATAATTGAAAAATAAACTTAATTGAATTTGAGTTCTTAACTCAATTTCTAACAATTAACTCTCATACATATCGAATATATGTAATGTACTAATTAACTGTATCGTATACAAATAATTAGTTACTATTTGGATTTCATCCTTTAGGTGTGACCGAAAGGGATAAGTTGATCACCGCCGTCATACGACAATAACGTCAAACTCTAGTCAGCCAACCGTTATTGATTTACGTTAATCAACTGACTAATTATGTATATAATCAATAAATATCCCAATTATATTCCTTAATAAGATTTATCATGTGGCGCACTATTGTGGAGGACACCTACTCCAACAATCTCCCACTTGTCTGACACAAGTGTGCATCACCAATTCTCTTGTCTCTTTATCACATCTCCCACTCAACGCAAGGTGTCTTTCAGGTCGCACTTGCGATTGACAATATCTAGAGTGGTTTTCTCGATAGGGAGAGTAACTGTCTGACCGGAAAATCTACCATAGATCTCTTTCCAAGCGTGGCCACGCATTTACAGTAACTTCTCCTCGAGTGGCCTAAAGATGTTTTTACCCAACGTGGGTGGACAATTCCTGTTGATCCATCTACTCTTTATGATGCAGATCACCATGATCCAGAAGAAGTCCATCGGCCACCTTTTACGGCACGACCTAGAACATCAACCAAAACCAATCGGAAACTGCACCGACTCAGATAGACGGTCGCCAGTCAAAAGAATCGACTTATAGGAATAAGATAGAAGACCCTGCCACGATCAGGCATCAAATAATTGATTTAAGGGTCTCTACAATGTCACTGTCCGACAGAGTGTCATTACAGTCTGTCATATTTAAACGACCAGTCATCTCCATGAGCGACCATGGTCTGACAACCAACCATCGATCGACTTACAGTCTAGTCATTTCGAGACGTCACCTCATAGAGTGACTAGGGACAAAATACTAAGTTCGTCCTATTCACTTGAATAGGGTCCAACAATCTATTCGGATAAACAAAGTATTAAATTTAGTCATACTAAATAAAAGAGTTTAAAATAAAACTCGAACAATGAATGTCATTATGAAATAATTAATACAACATTCAATTATTACATATTACATAATCTAAAGGAATTCTGGCACACGTCTCAATCCCATTGTGACGACATGACCATCATGCTTAGCCTTTGATAAAGGCTTGGTTAAAGGATCAGCAATGTTGTCATCTGTCCCAACCTTACAAATGTCAATTTCCTTTCTGTCCACGTAATCTCTAATTACATGATATTTCCTAAGTACATGTCTAGACTTGTTACTAGACTTGGGCTCTTTTGCTTGAAAAATAGCCCCACTGTTATCACAATAAATTGTGATTGGATCTTTGGCAGTGGGGACTACTGTTAGTCCTTCCAAAAATTGCCGAATCCACACAGCTTCCTTTGCAGCTTCAGATGCTGCAAGGTACTCTGCTTCTGTTGTAGAATCCGCTGTAACGCTTTGCTTGAAACTCTTCCAGCAAACAGCTCATCCATTCATCATATAAACGTAGCCGGATTGGGATTTCATATCATCCCTATCTGTTTGGAAACTGGCATCTGTGTAACCCTTTACACGTAACTCAGTCTCGCCTCCAAACACTAAGAACGAATCTTTGGTCCTTCTCAAGTACTTAAGGATGTTCTTTACGGCTATCCAGTGACTCTCACCTGGATTTGCTTGGTAACGACTTGTCATGCTTAAAGCATATGCAACATCGGGACGAGTGCACATCATAGCATACATGATTGATCCAACAACAGATGCATAAGGGATCAATTTCATGCGTTCAATCTCCTCGGGTTTCGTAGGGCACTCTGACTTGCTCAAAGTGATCTCACTTCCCATAGGAAGAAAGCCTCTCTTAGAGTCTTTCATGTTGAACCTATCAAGAATCTTATCAATATAAGTCTCTTGACTTAATGCTAGTATCCTTTTAGATCTATCCCTATAGATCCGGATACCTAAGATGCGCTGGGCCTCTCCTAAGTCTTTCATTTGGAAATGTATCCTAGCCACTCCTTTACAGAAGTGAGCATTGGAATATCATTCCCAATGAGTAGTATGTCATCTACATACAAGACTAGAAAACTTACTTTACTCCCACTAAACTTCATGTATAAACATGGTTCCTCGACACTTCGAGTGAAACCATTTTGTTTAATTACATGATCGAAACGATGATTCCAACTCCTGGATGCTTGTTTAAGACCATAGATGGATCTCTTAAGTTTGCATACCTTCTTAGGGTTTGATGGATCCACAAAACCTTCAGGTTGTGTCATGTACACTTCCTCTTCTAGAATCCCATTCAAGAAGGCGGTTTTGACATCCATTTGCCAAATCTCATAATTATGAAATGCGGCAACCGCTAAGATAATCATTATGGATCGAAGCATGGCGACTGGGGCGAAGGTTTCGTCATAGTGAAGACCATGAACTTGGGTGAAACCTTTTGCCACCAATCTAGCTTTGTAAACATCATTATGTTTATCTATGCCACTTTTGATCTTATAGATCCACTTACACTGAAGAGGTCTTACCTCCTTAGGTAAATCAACCAAGTCCCCTACTTGATTGTCGTACATAGAACCCATTTCAGATTGCATGGCTCCTAGCCATAGCTTTGAGTCGGGACTATAAATGGTTGCTTTGTAGGTAGTAGGTTTGTTACTTTCAAAACGTAAGTAAACACATCATAGTAATCACCCTTCCTCTATAATACCAAGTATCTATCAGGTTGAGACTAATTCTTGCTGAATCCTAGGTTCGAACGAATAATGACCGTACCAGACGAAGTAGGGAACGTTCCTCGTAGTCTTTTTGGTTTGTGGCTCTTGGACTTCATCACCCAGTTCAAATTTTCTCAACTCTGTTCTTTAGAAAATAAAATCCCATCTTTCTAAAAAGATGCATCACGAGACACAAACACTTGTCCTCGTGTTTATTGTCGAAGTACTAAGCACGTGATTCCTTTGGATTTTTTTATCATACAAAAAGACATTTGTTAGATTGGGTGCGAAGTTTATCGTCAGACTTATTCTTACAACTAAAAGCCTCGCATCCCCAAATTCTCATAAATGACAAATAAGGGACTTTTCTTGTCCATATCTCATATGGAGTCTTGTTTGCCGCTTTAGTCGGGCTTCGATTTAGTGAAAAATATTGCAGATAAGATAGCAAAACCCCAAAAATAATCAGGAAGCTCTGTTAGACTCATCATAGATCGAACCATATCTAATAAAGTTCGATTTCTCCTTTCGGACACACCATTTAATTGAAGTGTTCCAGGAGGAGTCCATTGTGATACTATACCACAATCTTTTAGGTGTGAATCAAATTCATTGTTCAAGTATTCACCACCACGATCGGGTCGTAGGGTTTTAATCTTGTATTTCAATTGGTTTTTACTTCATGAAATTCTTTGAATTTTTCAAAAGCATCACTTTTATGCCTCATCAAGTAGACATAACCATATCTACTCAAGTCGTCGGTAAAAGTAATGAAGTAGTGATAACCACCTCTAGCTCGGATAGTCATTGGACAGCATACATCCGTATGTATAAGTCCTAATACTTCACTTGCTCGTGTCCATTTTCCCGTAAAAGGAGCACGAGTCATCTTGCCTAGAAGACAAGATTCGCATACGCCATAAGATTCGTAATCGAATGGTTTGAGTACTTTAGATGAAACAAGTCTCTTTATGCGTCGTTCGTTTATGTGCCTAAACGACAATGCCAAAGGTATGATTGATTAGGTTCACCTGTTTTGAGCTTCTTGTTTTCTACATGATAGACCTCTTTTGCAATATCTAAAACATAAATACCTCCAATAGAAATGGCCTCGCCATAAACCATTTCATTAAGTGAAAAAGTACAACAGTTGTTCTTAATACAAAATGAAAATCCTTCCATGTCTAACACGGAAATGGAGATAATGTTATGGTAAGAGTTGGTACATAATAGCAATTATTTAAATACAACTCTAAACCATTAGGCAAAAAAAGAACGTAGGTGCCCACGGAAACTGCGGCTACCTTAGCTCCATTTCCCATGCGCAGGTCCACGTCACCCTTGGCTAGTGCTTGCGCGTCCCTCAGCCCCTGTACATGATTACAAAGGTTAGAACCACAACCGGTATCAAATACCCAAGAAGATGTACTAGCAAAGTTAATATCTATCATATAGAGTGATGAAAGAATTTTACCTGACGTTGTCACACAACCGTCCTTCTTATCTTTCAAGTACTTGGGGCAATTGCGTTTGCAATGCCTTTTGCCATTACAATAATAGGAATCCGCCTCCGCGTGTTTGGTGCTTTTGGGCTTGGGCTTATAAAAGACCTTGCCCTTTCCCTTGCCGGATTTCTTGAAAAGAGTCTTACCCTTTCCATTGTCTTTCCTCACCCCAAGGTTCATGTTCTTCATTTTAATGGAAAGAACAACCTTGGGTTCACTCCCACTAGCCTCCATGTCCCTCTCCGCTTGGGTGAGGAGTGCATGGAGTTCATGGAAACTCTTTTCCATGCCATTCATGTTATAGTTCACCCTAAATTGGGTGAACTTAGGTGTGAGTGAATGAAGGATCTTACCCACCACCAATTGCTTCGTAATTTTGCACCCTAGACGCTCTAAGGTGTCCGCGTGCTCAACCATTTTGAGCACGTGTGGGCCAACCTTTTGGCCCCTTTGAAGCTTGGTGTCAAAGAATTTCGTAGCCGCCTCATATTGGAGAATTTGAGGGGCTTGCGAAAACATTGACGTGATCCTCGTGAATATCGCATATGCATCGAGTGATATCAATTGGAGTTTGAGTTTGGGTGAGATTGACCAAATCAAGACATTCTTGACGTCATTAGCAACCTTCAAATAAAGGTCATACTCGGCCCGAACCACCGCGGTTGATCTTGGCGCGGGTTCGGTGGGGGGCTCTTCGACCAAGTAGCGAAGCACGTTATCGGATAACGCGGCGCTCTTGATTGTTGACTCCCATTCAACGAAGTTACTTACGTCATCTTTTAGGACACACTTGTCCATGACGGATCTCAACCATGAGTCCTTACCCAAGTTTGCAGCGTTTGATGATGTTGACATTATGCGAATATGGTAACTACAACAAAAAGAAATATATAAACATTCATTGTTAATTTACTTGAAAAACATTTTAACAAGTTTAGCATTCATATAATGACCTCTCACTAAATTATATAAGTGATTCCAAGACCCATCTTTAGACAAAAACAGTCATCGCATGCTACCTTTATCTAAAAATGGTAAGTCAATACTTGACTAATTCTAACCTTAGAACTCTTGGTTGACGGATTTCAACTAAATCCATCTCCTAGTCCCAAGATAACGCTTATCTCGTTGAGTCCAATCCAATTTTGGCTTGTGATCGCATCACCCTACTTACCCGAGGTAAAAGGGACCCACGAGCGTGGTAGCCCTAATGAACACGGGGTTCATAGGTGTTACTAATTGGTAAGGCTAAATCTCAATTTTTTAAGTTATGTGAGAGGTCTTGTCAATTTTGTTATTAATTCCCTAAAGTGAAACTAAGTCGGTTGGAAGTGTGAAT
>JAIUZE010014264.1:0-17791 GCA_022085475.1 Heliosperma pusillum | reverse complement strand
TTAAATAAAGTGATGAGTGATCTAAATTGATTTATTGTAAAATGAAAAGTTGTTAGTGAGTAAAGTGGGGTGAGGGAGCCGTGTAAATATAGGGAAAAATGGATGTCGGGTTTTGAAATTGTTGGTACGTAATTGACTCAGGTTTAATAATTATTTTACGGTAATCGATTAAATATAATTCGATATTAAGTTAATTACACTAAATATCTAGATATTATGATATTGTAATCAAAAGTAATGAAAATATCAAGCCTAAGAGAGTAGAAAGAGTGCCGTGTGGTTTTGTGCTAGACGGGTCTGTTTTGTAAACGATTTGCGTAATTTCCGTTGACGGATCGATAAAGTAACAAATATCTAAGATATTTGTATTAGTTTCATCGAAACAATTAAAATATCTCAAGTGAGTGGAAAACGATGACATGGGCGTGTGACTCATGCCAAAGTCGAGTTTCGGGTTTGGTTCGTGATTTACGATGACTCGGGAATAGTTAAATGACGTTCGGTTAAAACCGTAAAAGTTATTCTTTAAATTCCGAATAAATTCAAAATAATTATATTAAATTATGATAAATCCTAATAAATCTAAATAAAAATAAATCAAAAATATTATTTTTTTAAATAAAATTTCGGTCTTCAAACTTATAAGGCGAGTCGGGAAAAGTCAACGAAAGTCAAAGTCGACTTAAAAGTCGAGAAAAGTCAAAGATGACTTAAAAGTCAAGAAAAGTTTATGACGACTTAAAAGTCAAGAAAAGTCAATGACGACTTTAAAAAGTCAAGAAAAGTCAAAGACGACTTAAAAGTCAAGAAAAGTCAAAGATGACTAAAAACGGGATTTTCATGAAATCTCTCAGAAATTCCAAATACGAACTCGGAATTTCAAAATACGACTCGAAACAATAAATTCTATTTTAAAAACTTAAGTCTGCTGAAAAGTGTTAGTAAAATATTTTTACTAGAAAAATTGGGTACTTTTCGGGTTGTTACAATATCCCTGTATTTTTGATGGCTTTTGATTATTGCTGAATTGCCAGCTTGGTAGCCGGCGGCCGGTCCCCTTGACCGGCTGACACCCCCTGTGCTCCCTTCTCAATTTCTTTCCTTATGCTTTCACTTATAATAGTTTGTACGGTTCGTTTATCGTATAAGTTTATGTAATAGCTTTAAATATTCATGTTTTGAATATATGATATTCCACTCGCGTATATCGCATGTTTTGTGACGTTTTTTGAAATGCCCCCCTTTGAGTCGGTTTTACCTATGTTTTGATTTGAGCACTAATCGTTAAGTGCTATGAACACTCATTCCCCGGCTATACCTCCTTGCTCGTTAGACTGGAATGTCGGAGAACGCAATGCTTGAATGCATGTGTTAGTGGGGATATGGAGACGTTGTTGGGAAGAGAACGCAATGCGTTGATCGACCCGGCCGTCAAATGTCGTATCCTTGCAAGGTGGTGTCATTGCATGTAGTGTACCGCTTGAATATGACTCTTGTGCTCTTTTCGCCTCTTTCGTGTAATTGTGACCGAATTTAGGGTACTCGACTTCTGTGTTTGACCGAGTCTTGGATGCGAAATGTGTATCGCATGTCGAATCGGAATATGTTTATTCCGAGAGTCTGGCCAGGTTTAGACTAGGTCCGTTTTATTATCGTCGTCCTACCGGGAGGAAATGAGTCTTTCATATATGAAATGTTTATCGTGTATGGTTCAGGGAAATGTTTATCCCGTGAACGTGTGTTGATCATACTTGCTATGTACATGTGGCTAGTGCGTGTCATTAACCGTGAGAGATTATGTTACCATATTCGTATGTTTGGATGGGTGTTTATATGTTGATTATTTGTGACCGTTGGATGACTTGGCGTGGTTTATATGTCGAGTCTCTATCTTATCAAGTATATGCCACTAACGGTGAGATGTAAGCCCTAGTGAGTATATAGTTGCCTAAGAGTGTCTTCCCCGAGTTTGTGTATAATCTGATGCTTATAGTTTTGTACTTCATGCGCCTATATCTTAATATATTGAAATGCTTATTTGTACTTATCGTAATTCACACACACACACACACACACACACACACACACACACACACACACACACACACACACACACACACACACACACACACACACACACACACACACACACACACACACACACACACACACACACACATATATATATATATATATATACTTGTACTTGTCTATTACCGTTTATGTATGTTATTTGTGATATGGCTGGGAGAACCTGGAGTTATTCCCCACTGACTGTGGCGTTCATGTTTCATGAATGTACAGGTTGCTTGGCTGGATCTTTGCTTGTTTTTGGGTTCGGGTGTGAGCTAGCGAGCGTTGGACTCGACGATTCACCCATAGACGTTCTTAGCTAGTTTGCTAAACAACTTTTATGTTCGATAACGTTTTGAGAGACTACGTCTCTTTGTAGTATGTTATACCTTAGCTTGTATTATTTGACATTCCTCGTACTCTTCTTTTGGCATGTAGAAAGTTTCAAAAATATTGTATCTTCCCCTATATAAATTGCATGCTTGTTATGTTTTATTTCCGCTATCGCGAGGGTTCTCACAATAGATCTATTCCGAGCGTGGCCACGCATTTCCAGTAACTATTCCTCGAGTGGCCTAAAGATGTTTTATACCCAACGTGGGTGGACAATTCTCGTTGACCCATCTACTCCGTATAATGCAGATCACCATGACCAAGAAGATGTCCATCAACCTCCTTTCACGGCACTACCTAGGACATTAATCAAAGTCAATCAGAAACTGCACCGACTCAGATAGACGGTCGCCAGTAAAAAGAATCGACTCATAGAAACAAGATAGAAGACCCTGCCACGACCAGGCATCAATAGATGATTAGGGGGACTCTATAATGGTTACTGTCCGACAGAGTGTCTAACAGTCTGTCTATGTAATTGACCAATCATCACCAGGTGCTGAACCAACCATCAATCGACTTACAATCTAGTCATCTCGAGACGTCACTTGATTGAGTGACTAGGGACAAAATACTAAGTTCATCGTATTCACTTGAATAAGGTCCACATTGTCTTACTATCTATTCGGATAAAAAAAGTATCAAATTTAGTCAAACTAAACAAAAGTTTTAATTAAACTTGAAGAATGAATGCGATTATCATACATGAAATAATTAATACAATATTCAACTATTACATATTACATAATCTAAAGGAATTCTGGCACTAGGCTCAATCCCATTGTGACAACATGACCATCATGCTTAGCCTTTGATAAAGGCTTGGTTAAAAGATCTGCGATGTTTTCGTCTATCCCAACCATACAAATTTCAATTTCCTTTCTATCCACATAATCTGTAATTACATGATATTTCCTTAGTACATGTCTAGACTTATTACTAGATTTGGGCTCTTTGGCTTGAAAGATAGACCCACTGTTATCACAATAAATTGTAATAGGATCTTTGGCAGTGGGGACTACTGCTAGTCCTTCCAAAAATTGCCGAATCCACACAGCTTCCTTTCCAGCGTCATACGCTGCAAGGTACTCTGCTTCTGTTGTAGAATCCGCTGTAACGCTTTGCTTAAAACTCTTCCAGCAAACAGGTCCTCCATTCATCATATAAACAAAGCCCGATTGGGATTTTAAATCATCCCTATCTATCTTGAAACTGGCGTCCGTGTAACCCTTTACACGCAAATCAGTCTCACGTCCAAACACTAAGAACGAATCCTTAGTACTTAAGGATGTTCTTTACGGCTATCCAGTGAGTCTCACCTGGATTGGCTTGGTAACGACTTGTCATGCTCAAAGCATATGCAACGTCGGGAGGAGTGCACATCATAGCATACATGATTGATCCAACAACGAAAGCGTAAGGGATCAATTTCATGCGTTCAATCTCCTTGATTTGGTAGGACATTCTGACTTGCTCAAAGCGATCCCACTACCCATAGGAAGAAAGTCTCTCTTAGAGTCTTTCAAGTTGAACCTATCAAGAATCTTATCAATATAAGTTTCTTGACTTAATGCTAGTATCCTTCTGGATCTATCCCTATAGATCCGGATACTTAAGATGCGCTGGGCCTCTCCTAAGTCTTTCATTTGGAAATGAATCCTAAGCCAATCCTTCACAGAAGTGAGCATTGGTATAACATTCCCAATGAGAAGTATGTCATCTACATACAATACTAGAAAGGTTACCTTACTCCCACTAAACTTCATGTATAAACATGGTTCCTCGACACTTCGAGTGAAACCATTGTGTTTAATTACGTGATCGAAACGATGATTCCAACTCTTGGATGCTTGCTTAAGAGCATAGATGGATCTATTAAGTTTGCATACCTTCTTAGGGTTTGATAGATCCACAAAACCTTCAGGTTGAGTCAGGTATACTTCCTCCTCTAGAATCCCATTCAAGAAGGCGGTTTTGACATCCATTTGCCAAATCTCATAATTATGAAATGCGGCAACCGCTAAGATAATCCTTATGGAAGGAAGCATTGTGACTTGGGGGGAAGGTTTCGTCATAGTGAAGACCATGAACATGGGTGCAACCTGTTGCCACCAATCTAGCTTTGTAAACATCATTATATTCATCTATGCCGCTTTTGATCTTATAGATACACTTACACTGTAGAGGTCTTTCCTCCTTAGGTAAATCAACCAAGTCCCATACTTGATTTTCCTACATAGAATCCATTTCGGATTGCATGGCTCCTAGCCATAGCTTTGACTTGGGACTAGAAATGGCCGCTTTGTAGGAAGTAGGTTCGTTACTTTCAAAAAGTAACTCATTGTAGTCACCACCTTCCTCTATAATACCAAGGTATCTATCAGGTTGATGACAAATTATGCTTGACCTCCTAGGTTTCGAAGGAATTATAACCGCATTAGACGAAGAGGGAACGTTTTCCTCTACCTCCTTCTCGGTTTGTGGCTCTTAGACTTCATCAAGTTCAAATTTTCTCCCACTTTGTCTTTTAGAAATAAAATCGTTTTCTAAAAAAACTGCATCACGAGACACAAACACTTCGTCCTCGTGTTTATTGTAGAAGTAATAACCACGTGTTGCCTTTGGATATCCTACAAATAGACATTTGTCGGATTTGGGTGCGAGTTTATCGTCAGACTTATTCTTAACAAACGCCTCGCATCCCCAAATTTTCATGAATGACAAATAAGGGACTTTCCTTGTCTATATCTCATATGGAGTCTTGTTGGCCGCTTTAGTCGGGCTTCGATTTAGTGAGAATATTGCCGATAAGATAGCGAAACCCCAAAAACAATCAGGAAGCTCTGTTAGACTCATCATAGATCGAACCATGTCTAATAAAGTTCGATTTCTCCTCATATTGAAGAATTTTAGGCGCTTGCGAAAACATCGATGTTATCCTCGTGAATATCCCATATGCATTGAGAGATATCAATTGAAGTTTGAGTTTGGGTGATATAGACCAAATCAAGACATTATTGACGTCATTGGCAACCTTCAAATAAAGGTCATAGTCGGCCCGAACCGCCGCGGTCGCCCATGACCCGGGTTTAGTTCGAGGGGCTTCGATCAAGTAGCGAAGCACGTTATCGGATATCGCAACGCTTTTGATCATTGATTCACATCCAACAAAGTTACTACCGTCATCTTTTAGGACACATTTGTCCATGACGGACCTCAACCATGAGTCCTTACCCAAGGTTGCGGTATTCCATGATGTTGACATTGTGCGAATATGGTTACTACAACAAAAAGAAATATATAAACATTCATTGTTATGATAATTTACTTGAAAAACATTTTAACAAGTTTAGCATTTATATAATGACCCCTCACTAAATTATATAAATGATTTCAAGACCCATCTTTAAATAAAAATAGTCATCGTATGCTACCCTTATCTAAAAATGGTAAGTCATTACTTGTCTAATTCGACCCTTAGAACTCTTGTTGACGGATTTCAATTAAATCCATCTCCTAGTCCAAAGATAACGCTTATCTCGTTGAGTCCAATCCACTTTTTGCTTGTGATCGCATCACCTTACCTACCCGAGGTAAAAAGGGGCCCACGAGCGTGGTTGGCCTAATGAACACGGGATTCATAGGTGTTAATAATTGGTAAGGCTAATCTCAAGTTTTAATTATGTGAGAGATCTTGTCAATTTAGTCATTCATTCCCTATAAGTGAACTAAGTCGGTGAATTGTGAATAACGTGGAATTGACAATAGCGGAAAATAAAATGCTTGTGTGACGATTTTGACATGAGCGGAAATAAAGCAAGCAACCAAGCAACGAATAATATTAGTATGGCCACCTAGCTAATCAGATTAACTAGATAATTACAGGAAAGCAACTTCTTGGTCCCTTGCCTCTTCACTTGGAACACCTTCTAAAAATGGCATCGTCTTGAGGGAGTCACAGATCTTCGTAATAAATAATTACAAATATACAAATGAATACATAGCAAATTCCTATTATAAATTTGATCTATAAAATTAAAATATTAATTATTACAAACCGGCGATACGAGATCGCAGTAAAATTACAACAAAGCTGTTATTCCCTTACATTACGGGTAATAACGATAAAAATAATTAGGCCATACTAGGTACAAAATTTTCATAAATAATTAAATAAATGACATTCATTTATTCAACCATAAATTAAATAAATTTCTGCAAAATTCATGCCAAAATCGCCCTAAACACATTCACATTCATGCTCATTCTAGCTCGATTTTACGGGATTTATTGATTTTCAACCATTAAAAACAATATTAAACATTTAAATCTCATGTAAATTTAAAGTAATTATCGAAACTATTTTAGAACTCAAAGTTAGTCCCCACTAATTTTGTTGGTCTTTAATTAGTCCGATTTGATTTTATTTACTAAATATAACGGTTTAATCATAACTTTTATGAAATACACCAAAATAAAATATAAATATCATAAAAATTTCAAACCAATTTTTTTTACATTATGTAATATGTCCAGGAACTCATAAATCAAAAAAAAAATTTCCAAAAATTTTATTTAATTTTGAGAACAAATAGCTTTATATTTATCGGTTTTATCACATAAATACAAACAAATATCCAAAAACAGTGAAACAAATTACAAAATTTCACCAACATAAAATAAATCAGAATATGAAATGTACCAAAAAATTTCAGATCTATAAAAATAAGTTTTAATTTTATGAACATAATAATCTCCTTTTATCGACTTTTATCTCATTAAAATCAATAAAAATGCAATACTTTATTAAAAGTCACGAAATTTTACATATATTATGTAAAACATGCATATGAGATCATCTTAATAAAATATGGCCAGATTCAACATGCAACTATTTTTAGTTAACTTTTAACATAAAAATGCATATTAACTCGGTTTAAAAGCCAAAAATCAAAATAAATAGCAAATTAATACCTAAAAACACGAAATTCCACTACAAACATTTTGAAGTCAGTTGGTATACATGCACCAAATATTTTCGCCCAAATCATATTTTAAGTCAAAGTTTTGATTTATTAGTTATCTTATAACTTTAATAAAAATGCCCAAAATGAACATGCATGCTACAAGCTAGCTCGATCTGATACCACATGAAAGTCCACAGACCCTAATTAGATTTCTATAATTAGTTACTATATTACTTGTTAACTTAGTATTTAAATGATCTATGTAACATGCATGTAAATATAAAGGCATAAAAGAAAAGATAAGAAGGAAGTTCCTTACATTGGGAAATTTCGGTCAAATAGGGCACAATAAGAAAACTCTTTTTCTTATTGTTCTTTGAGCTATAATATGGATGATCCTCCAAGAATCTTTATACAAGAAGACCTCCTTCAAGTTGCACCCAAGATTTACCCAAATAAACTTAACTTATTACTAACTAGATAATAAGTAAAGATTCACTAATATTAAAATATACTACTACTGTGGTAATACATACTAAATATTAGTATATGAGAGTTTTAGAGAGATGTGAGTTAAAATAAGCACAAAAGAAGAAGTAACAAAAATGAGCAACAATTGCTCATTTTATGAGCATATGGTCGGCTCATGTGAGCCCCATGAGGCCATTGATTTTACTTATTTTAATCCCATGCAAAATGGTAGAGTGTAGGATTGTATATGATCATTTTCATGTGTCATAATATGTCATAATCAATATGCTGTAGTGTGATACAAGAAATGAACAATCATCATTGTGGTTTCCACTACAATTTCGGTCCACATTGTGAAATGTAGTCCATTTTGATTTTTGATATTTGTCCCACAAAAACTTATAATCATATGCTTATCCAATAAATATATATAAAAGAGGATTTTTTCGAGGCACGTGAGTGACTCTACCTTTATAGGAACTCTTAAAATAAAAAATTAAATTCATACATATACTTTCCAAGCTATGGTTGAACACTTAGATTTTGATTATAATTTTTAAATTAATTATTTTCCTAATAATATTATCAACTTTTCAACATTAAATTCATACATATACTTTCGAAGTTATGGTTGAACTCTTAGATTTTGATTATAATTTTTATATTAATTATTTTCCTAATAATATCATCAACTTTTCAACTTTTTAGAAACTCTTTAAAATAAAAATTAAATTCATAACTTATATTTGTCCCACATTGAAAAATAATGTAGATGTGGTAAATATATTACATATAAATAGTAGATTGTCACACATCGGAAAAATAATAAAGTGGGTAATCCTATGATTATAAATAGAAGTCATCCTTAAACCTTATGAATCAACCCAAAATTTTTTGAATCTCTTAAATACTATCTTAGAGATCTTTTAAAAGTTTGTAGATGTGATGAATATACTACGTATAAATAGTAAAATTGTCTCATATCATTAAATTAAGATAAGGTGAGTGATCCTATGATTAAATATAGGAATCATTCTTGGACCTTATATAACAACTAAAATCTTTTAAGTGTCTTAAGTATTGTCTTAAAGACCTCTTAAAAGTTTGTCTATTATTATATTCACAATTATAAAATTTACATCATGAAAAAATAATTTTAAAAGGTATTATTAAAAAAATTTAAGTATAAAATTTTTTTTGAAGATAATATAATTAGATTTGCGGTGAAAAAAACACTGCAAAGTATAGAAACTCATATTATTTGCACATACTTGGTGTAATTTTTAGTATATTATTTGTCCTACATTGAAAATTAATGTAGGTGTTGTGAATATATTACCTATAAATAGTAGAATTGTCTTACATCAGAAAGTTATCATAAGGTGGGTGATCTTATGATTATAAATACGAATCATATTTGGAACTAAAGTTTCAACCCAAAATCTTTTGAGCCTCTTACATATTGTCTTACAAAACTCTTAAAATTTGTATTATAGTTTTCACTATAGTGAAATTTACATCATTAAAAATTAATTTAGAAAAGTATCATATATAATAATTTTGGTGGTAAACTATTTAATGTATTATTTGTCCCACATTGAAAAAAAATAATGTAGGTATCGTGACTCGTGAATATAAACTACGTATAAATATATAAATTTTTCCCACATTAAAAAATTATCATAAGGTAGAGTGATCATAAATATGATCATCGCACGAGCTTTTAAACTATTTTTTTATATGGTTATGTTTATAAATGACTTTAAAAATTTAATAAATGACATTTAAAATATTTTTTAATTATTCTAATATTAATATAACAGTTTAGTAAGAGTTAAGAAATAAATATTATATGAAAAAAGATGTTGTATTACTTAGTTTGTTATTATTCTCACATTGAAGAATAATGTATGCGAGGTGAATATATTACCTATAAATTGTAAACTTGTCCCACATTGAAATCTTATTATAGCATACGGTGATCCTATAATTATAAATATGAGTCATCCTTGAACTTAAGTATAAACCCACAATTTTTTAAGTCTTTTAATTATTGTTTTGGAGAACTCTTAACAAAATGGAATTATAATAGTCACAATAGTTAAATTTACATTATTAAAAATTAATTTAGAAAATTATCATAAATAATAATTTTGATGATAAACTACTTAATGTGTTATTATTCTCACATTGAAAAATAATGTATTTGTGGAAAATATATATACTAAGTATGATTATAACTAGGAGTCATTTTAGTCTCTTAAGTATTGGTTTAATGAACCTTTAAAATTTTGTATTATTAACTCCACAATAGTGAAATTTACATCATCAAACTTAATTTAGAAAATTTAGGAAAGTATTATATAAGTAATAATTTTGATGGTGTACTAGTTAATAAGTTATTTGCCCCACATTGAAATATAATACAAGTGTAGTAAATATATTACGTATAAATAGTGCATTGTCCCACATCAGAAAATTATCATAAGTTGGGGTGATCCTATAATTATAAATAAGAGTCATCCTTGGAATTTAGATATCAACCCAAAATCTTTTGAGTCTCTTAAATATTGTCTTAGAGAGCTCTTAAAAATTTGTATCCACATCAGTGAAACTTACATCATCAAAAATTAATTTAGGAAAATATTATTAAAACATAAAGTGAAAAATCTTTTATTTATCTCAATTTACATTTCCTATATTATATTCAAGCGGTATTTATAACTTTTATATACAAAATTTTACATTCATTTCACAAAAAAATATTGTGAAAATGAGTCATATCATCTTTCAACTTAGATTGACTCCCAAAATCTTTTGAATCTCTCAAGTATTATCTTACAAAGTTCGTAAAAGTTTGTATTATTATCTCCACCTTAATGAAATTTACATCATCAAAATTAATTTAGGAAAGTATCATATATAATAGTTTTAATGGTAATTGCCAAATATGTTATTTGTCTCACATTGAAAAGTAATTTAAGTGTGGTTAATATACTATGTATATAAATAGAAAAATTGTCCCACATCGGAGAAATATCATAAGATGGGATGATCACGCGATTATAAGTAAGAGTCGTCCTTGAAACTTAGAGATGAACCCAAAGTCGTTTAAGTCTCTCAAATACTCCCTTCGTCCCGATCATTTGTTTGCCTTTTTTTAGGAGTATTTTAATCAAAGACAAACAAATGATTAAGACGGAGAAAGTATTGTTTTAGAGAGCTCTTAAAATTTTGTATTAATTATGAAAATAATATAATTAGATTCGTGCTAAAAAAACAAATGCTATCATTACAGTATAGAATTTCAGATTATTTGCATATACTTTGTGTAATTCTTAGTATGTTATATATCTCACATTAAAAAATGTATGTCTGGTGAATATAATAATAACTATAAATAGTAGAATTGCCCCATATCGAACAATTAGCATAAGGTGTGGTGATCAACCTAAAATCTTTTGAGTTTCTTAAACATTGTCTTAGAGAGCTTAATTTTAAGGTACTTTAGATAATTTTTAGAGTCATAATATAGATCAAATATAACTTGAGTCCCGACAAGGTTGGTAACATATGTTTAAGATAGAAGTTGAATTAATATATCAATATTGTTTTAAAAAAATTTACGGAGTAAATGTTATTATAGTCTTAAAACTTCAAAAGTTTATTTTTATAAGTTAACTATTATAGGAATATTATGAAAATGACATTAACGTAGACCCCGTGCATCGCACGGACATGAAATCTAGTTATATTATAATTAAGTGTTAATTTGATCATATAACAATTATATGACAAAAATTAATAAACAATATGCATAATTGAAAACCTCAACTAATTAATAATCAATATGCATAATTGAAAACCTCAACAATATAATTAACTAATTACCTATACCTTAAAATATATATAAAACCTCAACTAATTTAGTAAATTCACGATTAATTACTAAACTAGATCTTATTTAATCATATTAAAATAAGATATAAATTTATTAGTCAATAATCGCATAATTGAATAATAAGCTTAATCGAATTTGAGTTCCAAACTCAATTTCTAACAATTAACTCTCGTACATATCAAATATATGTAATGGACTAATCAACTGTATCATATACAAATAATTAGTTACTATTTGGGTTCATCCTATAGGTGTGACCGAAAGGGATCATTTGATCACCGCCGTCATACGACAATAACGTCAAACTCTAGTCAGCCAACCGTTATTGATATACGTTAATCAACTGACTAATTATATATATAGTCAATAATAAGTATCTCATTTATATTACTTAATGAGATTTATTATGTGGCGCCCTAGTGTGGAGGACACCTACTCCAACAATTTCATGGACAAGGAAGGTGTAGTGCTTGGCCATATCAACTCCGAAAGAGGTAAAGACATGGACCGCGCTAAGGTCCAAGTAATTAAACAATTACTGATGAGTCCATTTTATATATAGTTTAACTCCCTAGTTTATCTCGGTTTATTTGATTATTATACTTTGTTTAGTATATTTGTGAGCTAATTATGTGTTCTAGGTGTATTGCTTGTGTTTGTTACATTTTGTAGAAATCTAAGCATTTAGAAGCTTTTTCCTACCACATTATTAAGCATCAAAGCTCACTAAGCTAAAATGGAAGCAAGATGGACCATGGAAGGATACTATTAGAAATGACAACCCCAAGCATGAGGATTTGTAAAATGGTTTGGTGTACAAATGAGAAACCAAAATGAAGCCCAACTTTAGGAGTCCACAACTCAACATAGGGATGCTTTTTGGATGCTCATGGGATGCCAAACTATGCAATTAACCGGAGAATTAAGGAGCTTAAAGGTGTATCATAGGATTCCTCAAGCATTTAATTGAGTCATTAAGCAAATGTTCCTGGATTAGTGAAACCCCGATCGGGGTTTCCATTCCCCGATCGGGGTTTGGGTTCTGTGAAATGTTTACGTTTCGAGTCCTCTCCCTATATAAAGGAGAGGGACTTCGACACTGAGGATCAATCTTGGACATCATTTTACACTCTAAAAACACTCTTTTACACAATGTCATTAGTCATTAGATTAGGTTTAGAATAATTTAGTTTTTATTAGCTGTTACAAATAATTCCTTTAAGTATTTCAATTTATATTACAAGTTCTTTTGCAAGTTATTTGGTTCCATTGTGTTCTTCAATTCTAAGTTTTATTTCCTTTGTTGAGGTAATCTTATTTCTTGTATTGTTTTATTATTTCCTTTGTCATTTCCATCATTAGTTAGTTATCATGTTTACTTTATCATTTGTTATTAGATTAGTTATCATTATGCAAGAGTAGTTACTTTGTCTAGGGAATTAGGGAAGCCATGCATAAATAATGTTTGCAATTGTTGAAATGAGATGTTATGATATCAAATAGTTGTTTCTATCACATGCTTGCATTGTATTGTTACTCTTTAATTTTTGATCACAATCCTTGATTAAATTCGTTAATTCTTTCTATAAGTCGAGAGGCAAGGAATGTTGGAGCCAGTGTCCTCCACAGTTAGTGCAATAACATAAATAAATCTCTATAGGTTCACAGGGTATACTTTGTATTGTAATCAGTTGATTAACGTTTATCGATAACGGTTGGCTTGCTAGATAAGTTTGACGTTATTGTCATACAGATGGCGGTGATCAACTGGTCCCTAAAAGTCACACCTAAAGGATGTGATTGAGAGATGTGATTATTTGAGAAAATAATCATATTGATGCCTTATTAAATGACTAAAAGGTTAGTCGGTGTTTTTGACTAAAAGGTTAGTCAATGTGATGATGATATAATTATTTAATAACGATTAAATAATGTTAGCCAAGACGAATTAACTGTAATTCCTAATTAAATATAAAATGTTATATTTAGTTGTAGTATATAATGTGAGCTTAAACGAATTAAAATGTTAATTCGTAATTAAACATAAACCGTTATATTTAATTAGCAGGATTATAAATATACCGATATTTATAATTGAAGTATATATTATACGATTGTCATAATAATTGTTATGTTAATATATCCACTGCAAAATGTTGTAATGGACCTTATTAATGTATGACAACATATTAGACAAATATAATATGTATAACATTATATTAAATGGAAGCTAATATAACCGAAAAAGAGTCCAAATACACTCTAGGAATTTCGGTCAAAATAGGTAACAAAATAAGAGAAAAATATCCATTATTTTCTCTTATGGGTGCCGTGAGAATTGGAGTATATGTGTAGAGTTTTACTCATTCTAATACTCTAATTCATTCATCATTAATTTACAACACACAAAAAGATACAGACTCTTTTTCTCTCTAATTTTCTAGCAAATACAAGGGCATTTCTCGATCAATCTTGGGTGATACGATTAGGAGGATATCTGATTTGATATCTGTTCTTAGGCCGAATTTACGAGGACTAAAGGTTATTCCTAATCCCTTTGATTATTATGCAATTTTGTTTATGACCCGTTAATCATATAAATCGTAATTTCATTATAATCCTGTAAGATTAAAGGGATGTATACGGATATATTCCCACAAGTGGTATCAGAGCTTTAGGGCTATGAAATTGTTTTATGTGATTTTCATAAATATTTAATTGTATGATTATTGAGAGAGAAAAAAAAAATCCGGAAATTATTTTTTAAATAAAACTCACGGTTTTATAATTTTTGTGCCGTGATGATCTTTTTTTAGGGTTCCATTATAGATTCATTCATATTATTGTTTTAATCTGTTAAAGATGATAATATATGAATTTGTTGATATTTTAATTTAATAAGGATTAAATTAGAATGTAAATGGAATTGTATTGGATGTTAATGAACATCAATTTTTTGTGCTATATATTTTCGGTATAAATTGTTTTAGATGTTCATATTAAAAGGTTAATTTGAATAATCTATTTGTAGCAATGTTTAATAACGATTAGGCATTGTTTGTTTTGTACCGATCTAGTTAATATAAGCTTCATCGAATTAAAACGGTTTAATTTGATTAATTTTTTTTTTTGCTGCCTAGTGTGGCCTTAGTTAATCATGTTTTCGTAATGATGGAAACATGGTTTGGATGTATTTATGAGATCTCGAATCTCCTTTTATTTCTTTTAATTATGTTTTTGGAATTAGAATGTAAATAGGTTTATTTTGTAATTTTGAAAATGTAATTTAAGAAGACTAAAGATGGAGATCGGATGCTCACTCCCGCTACATGGACCAAGATGAGACAAAGTCAAGCTTCTCGGGTCCATTAGGATGGATTCCAAACTTGTATTTACTGTTCATTTTGGTAGATAGGCCACACTAGGACCGTTGTAATAGTTTACGTATTTTTCGTTCTTTTGCTTTTCATTCACATGTTAGATAATTGCATCATATTCCGCCTAAACCAAACCACTTAAAATGCATGAAAAATGATTCATATAGTTTGAATTTTCATCATAGACATACAAATGTCACTCGTTCATAGGGCCATCACCTTAGTCTAAATCATTCACGAAATGCTAGAATTTTGTTCACTTAAAATGAATTAAATTTAAGATGATGGGATCTTCCTCTAAAATGAAAATTGAGATTAGTCTTTATAGGGATAACTACTATGAACCCCTTCTTCGTCGGAAGTCATAATATGACCCCTTCTACGTTGGGTAAGTAGTGAGTGTTGACCTGTTTTACCTCAACATTGTAGTCCGAGTAATATCTCGGGTTTATAATGGACTAAAAGATAGAATTCACAGAAATTTATCGACCGAGAATTCTAAAGGTAGAATTAGCCAAGAGGTTGGCTTATCAATTTACAGAAATTGAGTCTTGGGATCATTTATATAATTCTTGAGGGAGGTCAATTGTATAAATGCAAGAGTCATCGCATTAAACAATTTTTGCATTAAGACTTAATTTTAAAACGATGAATACTTATCATATTTATTTTCTTTTTCACAGTTTTTGAATCCGTTATATACAGATATAACTGCTAATAACAAATGGCTGGCCATACTGATGACCCAATGCCAAGTGCCACGCTCGAACGTGAATCCTGGCTTAAGATGTTTATGGACAACATGAATCACTCCACGCGACTGAAGAATGATGGGTCCAACTTTGCGGACTGGGAGGCGGCATTACGGAATGCTGCCATTGCTGACGGTAAGCTCAAGTACTTGACTGAGCCACTACCGACTAACCCAGGCCCCAATGCAGGAGCCAATGAATCACTTGCTTATAGTGATTTCGTAATGGAGGCGGGTGCGATAAAGAACGTACTCATCTTTTCAATGGAATCCAATTTTCAAAGACGATTCATTGCCCAAGGTGCAAACAAGATTTTCACCACGCTCTCTAACGAGTTCTCGAAAGCTCCAAGGATCGTTAGCTATGAGCATACCTGTTGCTTCTTTGAAGCGAAACTCCAGAAGGGCCAAGCGGTTAGCCCACACATTCTTGACATGATTGAGAATGTCGAGAAACTGGAGGCACTTGGTTGCAAAATCGATGAGAAGATCGTCATAGACCGCGTTCTTCATTCACTTCATGATGGTTTTGCCCTTTTCAGGGCAAATTACTATATGAATGATATGAAGACGAGTCTTCATCAGCTCCACTCACTCCTTGTACAGACAGAGAGTGATCTGAAATTGAGTGGGAGCTCGAAGCAGGACGTTCTCATGATTAGCAACAAGGGTAGAGGTAAGGGCAAGGCTCAGGCCAACCTAGCTGTAGGGAAGCCGAAGTTCAAAAAGTCAGGGCAAGGCAAGAGTGGGCCTGGTGAGACTAGCGGTAGCTCACAAGGCAAGACAAAGAGCGATGAAGGTAACGTGGAGTGCCACCACTGCCACAAGTTTGGGCATTGGAGGAGGAACTGCCTCGTGTACCGTGAGGACATAAAAGCAGGCCGCGTCTCTCCTGTTGGTATGTTTTCTTCATTTATTCATATGATTGAGATCAACCATGCAAGTTTTGGAACTTGGGTATTAGATACTGGTTGTGGTTCTCATCTGTGCAATCATTTGCAGGGCATAAGAAACATCACAACTCTCGCAAGGGGTGATGTGGACCTGCGAGTGGGGAATGGAGCAAGAGTAGCTGCCGTTTCAGTGGGAACATATATAATCCAACTCCCGAGGGAGTTGAGTTATTCTGAATAATGTTACTAGGTACCCAGTTTATTAAAAACGTATTTCTGGTTCCGTACTGATAAGGACGGCTCTTTTCGTTGTAACAAAGGATAATACGCTTGTATTTATCTCTCTAACGACATGATTTAGGCTAAAGCTGTTTCATGATGGAATATATGTTCTAGATCAAACCACAGATATAATGCATGTGAGTAGTAAGAAAGCAAAGGTTGGTGACAAAGATCAAACCTATTTATGGCATTGCCGTATGGGACACATAAATGAAAAACGCGTGAAGAAGCTCATTGACAATGGGACTATATCCCCATTTGACTATGAATCTTTTGGCACGTGTGAATCATGTCTCATAGGCAAAATGACTCGAATCTCCTTCAAAGGTGTTGGAATGCGCGCTGCTGACCTATTAGGACTCATACATACTGATGTGTGTGGACCTATGTCAATCAACGCTAGAGATGGCTATAGGTATTTTATCACTTTCACGGACGATTTGAGTAGATATGGTTATGTCTACTTAATGAAGCATAAAAGTGAGTCCTTGGACAAGTTCAAGGAATTCCAGAATAAGGTTGAAAACCAGCTGGATAGAAAGATTAAAGCACTACGTTCAGATCGTGGTGGCGAATATCTTTCGAAGGAGTTTGATCGACACCTTAAAGACTGTGGTGTAGTACTACAGGTAACTCCACCTGGAACACCACAATTGAATGGTGTGTCCGAACGGAGAAATCGA
>JAIUZE010014263.1:0-23880 GCA_022085475.1 Heliosperma pusillum | reverse complement strand
TTACTTAGGCAAATGTGTAGTGGTTTACTTTGATGACATTCTTATTTACAGTTCAACTAAGGGAGAACATTTGCAACATCTGAAATTGTTGTTTGAGGTCCTAAGAGAGAACAAGTTGTATGGTAAGTTAGAAAAGTGCACCTTCATGCAGCATGAGGTTTACTTCCTTGGGTTCATCATCTCTAAGAAAGGAGTGGCAGTTGATCCTGAGAAGGTGCAAGCAATCAAGGAATGGCCCATTCCTCAAACTGTTACTGATGTTAGAAGTTTCCATGGGTTAGCATCTTTCTATAGGAGATTCATACAAGGGTTTAGTTCAATCATGGCCCCTATTACTGAGTGCATGAAGAAGGGAGAGTTCAAGTGGAATGAGAAGGCTGAAAGGTCCTTCAATCTGATCAAAGAGCTATTGTGTAAGTCTCCAATATTGGTTCTACCAGATTTTAACAAACTCTTTGAGGTAGAGTGTGATGCCAGTGGCCTTGGCATAGGAGCTGTGCTTACTCAAGAAAAAAAACCTGTGGCATACTTCAGTGAGAAGCTAAATGGGGCCAAGCTTAACTACTCCACATATGACAAGGAATTCTATGCCATTGTGAGGGCATTGAATCATTGGGGACACTACTTGAAGCCTAAGCCTTTGGTGCTTCATTCTGATCATGAGGCTCTCAAATACATCAATGGACAACACAAACTCAACCCCAGGCATGCCAAATGGGTAGAGTTCTTGCAATCCTTCTCATTCTCCAGCAAGTATATAGAGGGTAAGAACAATGTTGTAGCTGATGCATTGTCTAGAAGGTCTGTAACGTTGACCTTCATGGAGCAAAGGGTGTTGGGGTTTGAATTTATGAAAGAGCTCTATCAAGAAGATCCAGACTTCAAGCATGAATGGGAGGTATATCAAGAAGGGCAAGTCAAGAAAGGGAGCAAATACACAGCTCAGGAAGGATACTTATTCTATGGGAACAAACTGTGTGTGCCTAAGGGACCTTATAGGGGACTACTGGTCAAAGAGGTTCCCTCCAATGGCCTTGCTGGTCACTTTGGGGTACAGAAGACCTATGACATCTTACAAGATCAGTTCTATTGGCCTAAGATGCTCAGTGATGTGCAAGATGCCCTCAAAAGATGCAGATCTTGTCAACTAGCCAAGGCACATTTTCAAGCAGGCCCGTACACACCACTTCCAGTACCCAACAAGCCATGGGAAGACCTCAGTATGGATTTCATTGTAGCCTTACCTAGAACTCAAAGGGGAAAACACTCAATCATGGTGGTTGTAGATAGATTCAGTAAGATGGCCCATTTCATTGCTTGTAAGAAGACTGAGGATGCTTTGGGGGTAGCTGAACTATACTTTAGGGAGGTTGTCAAGTTACATGGGGTCCCTAGAAGCATTGTCTCAGATAGAGACACAAAGTTCATGAGTCACTTCTGGAGAACCTTGTGGAAGCTATTGAAGACCAGGTTATTGTTTAGTACTTCTCACCATCCCCAAACTGATGGGCAGACAGAAGTCACTAACAGGACACTAGGAAAGATCTTAAGGAGCATTGTTTCTAAGTCATTGAAAGATTGGGACCTCAGACTAGCACAAGCTGAGTTTGCCTTCAACAGAGCTCCCTCCAGCAGCACAGGTAAAAGTCCTTTTGAAACAGTTTATGGCACTAATCATCTCATGCCTACAGACCTAGCACCAGTCAAAGGAAACAAGGCAAGCTATGATGCAAAGAAAAGAGTTGAGCAAATGATACAGATTCATGAGCAAGTCAAGAAGCAGATTGAAAGGTTCAATGAATTGTACAAGGCTAGGTCCAAGGGACCTAAGAAAGCAAGGGAGTTCAAGGCAGGGGATCTTGTATGGTTGCATTTAAGAAAAGAGAGATTTCCAGACAAGATGAGAAACAAGCTCATGCCAAGAGCTGATGGACCATTTGAGATATTGGAGAAGATAGGCACAAATGCTTACAAGGTGGATCTACCAGGAAGCTATGGGGTACATGGTACTTTCAATGTTGGAGACCTGAGCCCTTACCATGGTGAATCAGATGATGAAGGTGAGGAAGATTTGAGGGCAAATCCTTTTCAAGAAAAGGAGGTTGCAACAGGAGTATATGATCAACACAAGACACGAGCTCAAGACAAGACTCAACATCAAGACAACAGCACCATTCAAGACAACAACTTCCTTTCAGACAACACCATGACCAGTTATGACAATGTCCTATTCAGTCCAAGCCACAACCACTTCAAGCCTGCTAAGACAACACCCCCACAACCAGAACAAAGCCTAGCCATCCAATTCCCAAGACTAAGCCACAACAAGGCACAGCCAACAGCCCAACAAACCCAACACAACAAAAACAGCCCTCAGCCAAAAACAGCCTATCACAGCCTTTCTAAACAGGGTCCATGGGGGCCTCACACAATCAAACAAGCCTAACCAACCCTCAAACCTATGTCTTGGGAAGGTCCTCTACAACTTTCCCCATGATTTCCCTTCCAAGAAACAAACATACAAAGAGTTAGCTTAGGGACAACTTCAGACTGTCCAGATTTCAGCCTTTTTGCAGTAGTTAACATGTCACTATCAAACTTTCCTTTTATGATCAAACAAGCTCGAGGACCTTTTAGCAGGACCTTTTGCATCCATCCCACTTCAGTTGAGCTCAAGAATCAAGCTCAGAAGTCCACCCCTCCACCAGTTTAAACCCCAACAAACCAATTAAGGCAGATTGTCCTATTAGAACTACTTTTCTACTTTATTGCTTTATGCTGAACAATGTAGCTGTTATTTCTGTTTCTTTTGCAAACCCATTGTGGCCCTAGGATGTAATGAATGAATAGGATGTAATCTCCTTGCCTATATAAGGCCTTTACCTAATGAAATGCAAATCAGATTTGAAGAAAAATATAAACTGAAACCTTGTTTCTGTTGCAATCTCTTGGTTGTGTGCTTGAGACAACTTCCTTTGCTTTGTGCTTGGAAGTGAGCTTGGGTCCTTAGCTGTGTGCTGGGATCAAGGTTCAACCCTCAATCATTGGCTTTGTGCTTTGGTTAAGGTTCTATCCTTGTTCTTTAACAATCAATTCAAACAGAAACAGAGTATTTGCAAAGTGTCTTAACCTTAGTTCAAATTGTCATTATTTAGTTGTCTTTCTGAATAGTTTCAGTGCATTTTCTGTCCTGCTGGACTGCTCGATCGAGTAGGTCTGAGTTACTCGATCGAGTGGACTTCTTTTGAATGGAATTATACTCGATCGAGTACTGTTTTCTCACCCAAGTCACTCGATCGAATCACAATGTACTCGATCGAATGACTCTCCTCTATGCTTAGCCTTCGACTTTCAGCAATTTGATTGCCGCTTTATTTCCTGCCAAATGATACAAAACAATACCCAAAAAAACCAAAAGAAAGTCTAGCAGGAAAAATAAATTGGCTAACTGAGCTACGGATTATCACGTAGTAGTCTAATTGTCTAAATGTCTAACGAAACGCGATAAAATGTTTTTACAAATTGCACGGGGTTGCAAACCCGGCTACCAACCAAATAGTTTCATGAGAAGGCCACCGTTTGGCCTTTGACTTGCGGAAATACCCTCAGCTGCGGTAAGTTCCGTCTTCTTCCTCCACACGTACGTTGGTTTCTTGGAGTCTAGCTCCACTTCGGAATCACTTGCATACATGCGAGCTCCTTTGTCCTTCATGGACTTCTTCTTCTTGACGTCGTCACGCGAATCGGGCTTTCCCTTGTCCAGCTCCAATGCTACTGATTTACTACCTGTAATGCAACATACAACAGCATGTTCCTCCAATTTGCTCCCAAGCTGGGGCGAAGGTGTTACGGTAGCAATGGGGATATCACAGATAGGAGCTATAGGTTCGATAGGAACCGAAGCTTTGTCATGCGTGAATAAATCAGGTGTGATATCGGATAAGGGAAGTGCGTAGCATGGTGACACAAGCATAGGACCCTTATTAACATGAGACTGTGTGAATACTAAATTCTCCCCACCTATTTGAAAAGTCAGAGTCTGTAACCCAACATCAATAACCGCTTGCGCAGTATGCAAGAACGGTCTTCCCAAAATGATGGGAGTGTGAGAATCCTCAGGTATATCTAAAACTATGAAGTCGACCGGGATAAAGAATTTTCCTATTTGCACAGGAACATCCTCTATGATTCCTAAGGGTCGAGACAAGGTCCTATCTGCCATCTGTACCGTCATGTTTGTACACTGAAGCTTGGTAAAGCCTAACCGTTTGGCTAAAGACAAAGGTAAGACGCTAACACTAGCTCCTAGGTCACATAACGCGTTGTCTATGAGATAGGTACCTATATGACACGGTATAGAAAAACTACCTGGGTCAGACAGCTTAGGGGGGCATTTGTTCTGGAGGAACGCAGAGCATTCCTCAGTTAACGCTACAGTCTCTACAGTGTCTACGGACCTCTTACGCAAAAGAATTTCTCGCATAAATTTTAAGTAAGAGGGTACCTTTAATAGGAGGTCTGCAAAAGGAACGTTCACCTTGAGATTGCGTACAATGTCAGCGAACCGAGCAAATTCCTTCTCGACCTTAGCCTTATTCAATCGACCAGGAAACGGAACTGGAATGTCAGGATTACCACGTTGCATATCCTTGACAATTGCATTGTTGATCATCCGCTTGCTTAACCCCTTCGAACGAGCTTCTCGCTCATGGAAACCCATCGATCGAGTATCTAAGTCACTCGATCGAAGATTATCCGAGTTTACATTGCTTGATCGAGCAGCTTCCTCCGTCAACTTATTCGATCGAGCAGCTTGGTTCTCTCGATCGACCACTTGTTCATCTGGATCACTCGATCGACCATCAAGAACCTCTCGATCGAGTAACTTGCTTTCTAATTCACTCGATCGACTAAAACCCATCTCTTGATCGAGTAGATTCTCCTTCATTTCATTCGATCGACTAGCAATAACTTCTCGATCGATTACATTACCAGCAACAGTCTTCGCAACATCAGGATGCGCACCAGGATTATAAGCCACTGTACCAGGACTGTCATAAGCAAGACCGCTTCTCAGAGAAATCATATTCAGCGTCTCCTTGTTCTTGTCAGTTTGAGACGGTAACTGCCCGGGTTGCCTAGTCGATCGAACTCCGGCCAATTGAGCAATCTGCGACTCCAAAAGCTTAATAGTAGCATTCATTGCTTGATCAGTTTTGCTCATTTGGATAGATAAAGCTTGGATCATAGACTTTAACTCCCCGACTTCTGAAATTCTTATAGATGAGGAACTAGCTTACTGTGAAGATTGGATTGTCTGGAATCCTTGCTTGTGCGGCGGTTGATACGTCGGCTGTGGTGGTGGAGGTGTAGGATTTAAAACGTTCTGGCTCGTCCATCTCAAATTGGGATGGATATTCCCTTGATTGTAATACCCACCTCCTTGACGGTATTGTTGAAAGGAAAAGACTTGTTCCTTTTCAGCAAAACAGTCTATAGCCGTGTGACCAGTTTCGCCACACCTCTTGCAAGTAATCATATCATCCTGCTGCAGCAAATGAACCGTCTGCTGGTTATCTTCAGCTTTCTTCTCCCATTTGTCAAGTCTGGCATTTAGTTTATCAAATTTTGCATCCAGACCTTCAGAATCAATACTCGCTATCGTCCGTGTACCACTCCTCGGATTACCATATTCAGCACAATGGGTTGCCATCTCCTCAATCAGTTTCCAACCCTTATCATCATCTATTTCCTTCTGGAACCTCCCGTTTGACGCGGCATCTAGAATGGCTCGATGATCGTCATATAACCCGGTGTAAAAGTGGTTACACAAAAACCACTGCTCGAACCCATGGTGAGGAACAGACCTCACTAGCGTCTTGAGTCGATCCCAGGACTCATAGAGATTTTCATGAGCCGTTTGCTTGAAATTAGTAATCTGACCCCTCAAAGCATTCGTCCTCTGCGGCGGGAAGTACTTCTTGTAGAAGGCCAGTGCGAGTGTGGTCCAGTCGATAATACCCAACTCTTCTCGATTCAAGTTCTTCAACCAGTCTTTGGCGTTATCAGTAAGGGAAAAAGGAAACAAGAATTCCTTGATCTTGTCAGCTGTCACCCCTTTGGAAACCGGAATAGAAGAACAGTAGTCATCAAAGGTCTCCATATGCCTCCGCGGATCCTCCCCAGCCACACCCCTATACTTATCCTGCTGGACAAGCTTGATATAAGACGGACGAAGATCGAAAGTAGTTCCATCTTCGTCCGTTGTAAGTTTGAATCCTTGAGGTATACATGCAGCTGTAGGCTCGGAATGGCTAGCAATATTAGGCATCTTTGCTGGCAAAGTAGTCTCAACAGTCAAATCTTCCCCGAAAATGAAACTGTCAAAGACGGATTCAGAAGTACTCAAGTCTTCCTCCTGAATAGTCTTATCTAACCCTCTTTTCCTGCGTAGGAAGGTTCTTTCAGGCTCCGGATCAGCTTCCACTAATTCGAGCCATTGGGACCTGCTCATACACAACTATAAAGAGAAAGATAAGAACAGTCTTAAGGAATTAGAAATTCCTTAAGACGAGACAGAAAGAAATAACAGAAAATTAAATTGCCTCCCCGGCAACGGCGCCAAAATTTGATGTGGTCGTTATACACCAAAAATAAAACCTAAGTCAACTAACTAAGAAGATAGCGGAAGTAGGGTCGATCTCCACAGGGAGGAAACTAACTAACTGTAATTTAAATCTGTCAGTAACAATCTGGGGGTTTGAAATTGTTTTAACTAACTAAAGAAGATTAAAGGAAGAGAAGTAAAAGATAGAAATAAATAAGAAATAAATTAGATAAGAGAGAGATATGCTAGGATTCGGTCTACTGCAGTATCAGCATCTATGGGTCAACTAAGTCAGTCAATCTTATTAATGAGAAGAGCAATGGTTTTCTCCTCTCGGTCTCAAACCGCCCTAGGGATTTTCCTAATTAACTCTCGTCCTCTTAGGAGTCACATATCAATTCTAAGCAAGCCTTCCCTTCCAATCTCTCGATCCAGGTCGGGGTTAACTACCTAGCCTAGTCTCCTGCGTGCACTCATTCGACTAAACCTCAATTAAATTGCTTAAACTGATTCTCACGACTAACTAAAATAATCTCTCCTAACATGCCTCTACTACAGTTTCCCTCATCCCAACATAAAAGAGAATTAGCTACTCATGTTATTAACGATGCTAACTAAGACGATTAAACATATGACGATAGACATAATAAAATCGCAATTAACAAGCATGACAATAATAAAGCAGTAATTAAGAAGAGAAAACAGTAATTAAGACTAAAGGTTAAGAATAAAGAGAGAAAGAACAAAGGAGTTTACAATCTTAGCAAATCCGGCGTAAAGAACAAATCCTACGTCGATAAACCGGAATGCAAACCAAAGATAAAGTTCAGAAACTAAAGGAAGATTAATGTCTATGATTCCGAACCCTAATGGTTCTGAGTCCTAATGACTCCGAATCTGAATCCCTGCTAATGACGTAAATAAGAGTTTATATAATACAAAACACAACTCTTAAACCCTAATTAAGCTACGGACTTAAGGCCCATGATAGATTCTACTCTATCGAGGGAAATAACCACTCGATCGAGGACTTTATTGGAGAAAATCACTCGATCGAGTAACAATTCTACTCGATCGAGCAACTTTTCAGCAGCAACTACTCGATCGAGCACAGGACAGCTCGATCGAGCAACTTTTCCCTTCAACTCTCCTCGATCGACCAAATATATATTCGATCGAGGTCTTTTGGCCTATCGTGCAGCGTTGGACACGGCTTTGGACTTGATTGCGAGCGGTTTCACGCTTCCCCATGCGAGAGCTTCTGTTCCGTTCCTTCCATTCTCCTAAATGCATGCAAAGTGGACTGTTTCGGCTCGGTTTCCGCAACTACACAGCTTGTACCTACAAAATAGTAGTGAAAGTACAAAGTAGCCAAATAGGGGCATATGGTGACATAATATCACCTAAATGACATAGAAATGCGTGCAATAAATGGACTAGAAAGTCTATATAAAATACACGCATCAGACCCTTTCTTGGTGTGTTTGGTTTGCTTACCTTTAATGCATTCCACACACGTCCCAAAATCCGTAAAATCAAGAGAAGGTAACATATTGTTTTTAACCAATATGTTCATTCTTTCTCTTGAAATATGGGCCAAACGTTTATGCCACAAGAAGGAGGAATTTTCATTAGAGCCTGTATCTAGCCACCATGTATTAGAAGGAATTTCAGCATAATTTGATTCGAAACATACTAAAGCCAAAGGCTTACCCTTCTTTTCGAACCAATTCTTACGCTTTATGCAGTCTTGCTGAAAGTGCCCAGGTTTCTTACAGAAGAAACAACTTTCCTGCTTCTTAATTTCCTTCTTTATTCCAGATGTAGACGGTTTATCAGAAGGGCTTGACTTAATGCCCTTTCTGTTTCTAAACTTACCTTTAGATTTCCCGCTTACATGATGCACATGATGTGCCTGGGTAAAACCACCATTCTTACTTGAGGCATCAGCCTCATCTTTCTGTTTGATTCTTGCTGCTTCCTGAACCAGTTTATTGGTCAATTCATTAACACTCCATATTTCTTTAACGGTGTTTTAATGAAGATGAAAAGCATCAAACTTATCTGGCAGAGAGTTGATTATAAACTGGGCGAGGGACGGATCCTCAACTTTCATGCCCAGTTTTCCCAACTTAGCTGCCAGATTCGTCATGTGCAACACATGTTGCTGCATGGTGGTGACATTCTCATTATACTTAGCAGTGGTAAGTTCAGACATTCATTAAGCAAGTGCAGTATCTGTGGACAACCTACGCATGCTTAATTACATAATCAAGTATACTCTCTTTAATGAGTGTTTCACTTTAATGTCAGGTTACCTGTGGGTAAAACCTTAATACAAGTTATTTCACCCCATTAGATGCTTAGTCGGATATTCACTGCATAATTTGAGGCCACTGTGGTGAACATCAACATAATGTGAATGCCCAATTTAATTACATTATGAGATCTGATCGCGTACGAGATGAAATCACTGTGGTGAATTTCAACTTGTCATAATGCGAAGGTCTCCTTTAATCGATACTTAAGATATAATTAATATTCAATAAGAATGTATGCTTAGTCGGATATTCACTGCATAATTTGAGTCCACTGTGGTGAACATCAACATAATGTGAATGCCCAATTACATTATGAGATCTGATCGCGTACGAGATGAAATCACTGTGGTGAATTTCAACTTGTCATAATGCGAAGGTCTCCTTTAATCGATACATAAGATATAATTAATCTTCAATAAGAATGTATGTATGCTTAGTCGGATATTCACTGCATAATTTGAGTCAACTGTGGTGAACATCAACATAATGTGAATGCCCAATTACATTATGAGATCTGATCGCGTACGAGATGAAATCACTGTGGTGAATTTCAACTCGTCATAATGCGAAGGTCTCCTTTAAGCATAATAACATAATATTATACGAGCATACAATGAAAACAAACCTTAAACATCGAACCAGACCTCGACCGAGTAAGACAACAACTCGATCGAGTAGAAAATAAACAAAAGCATCTCGATCGAGAAAAACTTTCGCTTGATCGAGAACAAAGCAAAACAAGACCCCTCGATCGAGTAAAAGCAGAACAGAACCACTCGATCGAGTAATCATTAGCTCGATCGAGCAACAGCAGAACAAAAAAGCCTCGATCGAGTAAAGCGTTAGCTCGATCGAGCAACAACATGAATAAACCATCTCGATCGAGTGAAGCATTAGCTCGATCGAGTATGGTACAGATCATACGACATTCATACGCATAATAATCATAATAAATCATACAAATCGAATTAGGTCAGCGCAAATAGTCATCATAATTCATATAATCATCATCAAAGATCAATTAAAAACGAAATAATTCGATTAGGGCAGCGGAAACGATTATGGTATAAGGATACAATATCTATCATAAGGGTATACAATCAATTATGAATGAATGTTACAACATCATGATTAAAGCATTAAATTCATTCGTAAAAACATAATTAGAACATTAATCAGAATTACAACTATAATCACAATCTTGCTCTGATACCACATGTAAACATAAATTATAGGATCTTGATTAAAGCGATAATTACTGAGATATACTTACGTGGTGCATCCATCAGATCTGATAACAAAATCACTTGAGAAAGATAAAAGAATAAACCCTTATTGTTTTGCCTTCTCCTGCCTTCTTTATTCTCTAATTCACTTCCTTAATGTGTGTTTCTTAATATGAATGAATTAGGTTAAAGTACAAACAGGTGTGCTTATATAGAGAGGTGGCAGGAGGGGCTTAATAGAATAAGTGGGCCTGTATATTAATGGCCTGTAAACATTAACCGTAGTCCACTTAAACTAGGACTCCTATTAAAAACCCGAACCAATATATTTAACCATTATTTAATTAAGGCGACTAATATCAGTAATTAGGTCCACATAATAGAGAATTAAATAATAATTCTTACATGGCTGCGATCTAAGGTTAAATTTAGTATGCGTTTGGCCTCGTTATTTTGAAGTGCTTTTGGTCACTAAAAACTTAAATATGGTTAAATATTCATTTTTTGCAACCTAAAAACTACTTTTATTAAACTCAAAACTTAATTTTTGTGCTCAAAAGTAGAAGCACATCTACATTTATATTTTTCATTCCCTACAAATATATACTTTAATTATAATTTTTTCATTTTGCATTTTCTTAAATAGAAAAAACTCATTTTGATAAGTGTTAAATGGTAGCCAAACACTTACTAATTTACCAAAAATTAGCTTACCCAAAAAACTCATTTTTAAAATTAGAATTTATTTCTAAAGAGTTAGGCCAAACATACTTACGTACCACTCTTATAAAGACTGTCGAGTTTGATGCGTGAATCTTGCTAAATTATTCATGTAAGTTCATTCATTCAACCAAAAGAAGAGTTCACACGTAAAGTAGTGAATACCAAAGTGACTGCTATTTTGATAACGTCGACGTCGGTCACTCCACTAAAATCTAAGCCTCAAATGTAGGTAGCAGGGTAATCATGTAATACTCCTCATTTCTGAGTATCTTGTACTCGATTGAGTAAGGGTCACTCAATCGAGTGAGATGTGTACTCGGCCGAGTAGGCTGTATTCGGCCGACTGAGGTTGGTGTGTCAATTAGGCAGCCTTTTGCCTGGTTGGCACCCGACCGAGTGTAGTGTGCACTCGACCGAGTGCGAAGTACTCGACCGAGTACTTCTTGCACTCGACCGAGTGCACCGGTCCGCGGGATTTTAAAAGGGCGGTTAGATTAAAGATAATTAAGAGGTATTAAAATATTATTCCGTCAGTTTGCTTTTCATAATCAAACCCTAAGCTTTCTTGATGTAAAATAAATTCAAATATTTTACTTTTTCAGAGTAATATAAATTTGCAGCGGAAATAAATTGTGTTTTTGTGTTTTTTGTATGTGTTGGAACAAAAAAATAAAAGATATGAATTAGTTAAGACAATCTCGCAATATCACTCAACTAAGACTTGAATTAGACAAGTGATCTCGCAAGACAACTTGACTAACTCGTGTGTAAACTCTCAACCTCGCAAGATATCAAGCTAACACGAATTCAACCTCGCAAGGAAGAATAATTCAATAAACTCGCAAGTTTAAAGAAAGGGTTTGTTCGCAAACAAAAAGATATAATCTCAACTCAATTGTATATTAAAAACTGATTACAAGACTCTTTATTTATACTACTACTAATTACCATAAACTAACTAGCTAGTAATTAGGAAACAATGTGAACACTACCTTATTTCAGATTAGGAAATAAGATCACCACAATACTTTATTCAAATTAGGAAAATAAGATGATCATATCACTTATTACCTAAAACTAATTAAACTAGGATATGACCTCTTTTGGAAAGAAGCCTTGACGTCTGTTCCTTGGGCATCAAGTAATTGCATAACAATGCTGGAGCGGATTAAACAGTCCTAGAGAGTGTTCAGTTACTACTCTGGCTGATTTCTTCAATATCTCATTATTTCCAAATGCTCCCGCATCATTCTTAACACTCTAAAACCTCTCAATCATCTCTAATCATCCCAAGGCCGGATCGAATTGCTTCTTGTGTTACTTTTATATTCCATTTGGTAAGTGATTCATCTTTATGATTTATTGTATCAATGATTATTATGAGTAACGTAACTCTAATTGAATTGGGGGAAAAGGGAAGATGGTTAGTAATTGATTATTATGAGTATTGCATGATTAGGAGGAGACTTTGTTGAAGAAGACTTCTGATTTAATTGCTTGTAACTTGTTTGCGGATTTGGGAAAAGGTAGGGTTTCCCTACTCAGTCTCATATATTTTAATCATTGTGATGAGATGTGTTACTGTGATGTTGTTACTTGTTGATCATGATGGTTACTATTGTGATAATGATGGAGTTCAGGTTTAGAGTTTTGAGTGGTTACTTGGTTACTATTTTGGTGGTCCGCCGGGAGACGTACCACATCCGGAGTTCGCCACTCGTAGCTCTCTCGCTACGAGGGGGATGTGCACATTAATGTTTCGGGTGTCTCACTGCAGTGAGATGGAATTTCGATGCCCATGGCTGCGGTCTGGGATTAATTGGTGGTTTTGTAGGTCAGGGATGGTAACCTGATGCTGCAGATGTAACCGCTGTGGTGGCCCTCCGATTTCTCTTTATCTATTGGGAGCTTGATTGTCTTGTACATTGATCGGTGTATACCGTTACTGGCACTGCTAGTGTTTTTACAAAACCGCTGTGATCCATTGGGGAATGGTGAACAGGTGATTAACAGGTAACTCGTTGTGTTGTGCTGGGATGTTGATTGGGATCATCACTGTCAAGTCATAGCTTTTGCTGAGTCTACTAGAGTCATAGACACTACATTACTTTTATTGTTATGTTGGGTTTGGATTATTGGTTCAGACGGTATACCGTCTGATTTTGGATTATGTATTTGAGTTAAAGTATTGGATTTAAATAAAGTATTGCTCTTTTATTGTGAGTTTTGATATGTAATATCTCGGGCAACCGAGATAGTAGCATCCCGATGTTATAAGGAGGTCTTGTAAGGCTCTATGGTAGATCAAGGTGTTACAAAGTGGTATCAAAGCGACGATTTTGGAGCCTAAAACCAATGAACCAATGAACTTAGGAGTGTCAAATAAAATGAACCCGGGTAGGAGTTGTAGGGAGCTACCGCAAGGATTTGGGGGACGTCCTAAAATCGCAACTTTGCCCATATAGCTCTTAGTCGCTAACATCGGGAGGTGTCGGGATGTGTATGTGTGTATGATGTGATTACCATGTTGATTGGTGAATTTGATGTGGAGTGGTGATGACATATGAGTATGGAATGTGATGAATTTCATATTAAGTGGTGAGATATGAGGCATGTAGTATATATATACATGAAAGAATTGCATAATGAACATGAAAAGAATGTTATGTGGAATGATTGACATGAATGACCTATGTGTTGGAGTAAGTGTCCTCCACAATAGTGCATTTATATAATAAATCTCATTTGGAATATACGTGGCATGATTAGTATATTTTGATACTCCACGTCAGGTGATTAACGTAAATCGGTAACGCTTGGCTGACTAGAGTTTGACGTTATTGTCGTATGACGGTGGTAATCAACTGATCCCTTTAGGTCACACCTATAGGATGAGACCCAAATAGAATACTAATTATTTGTATACGATACAGTTTAATTAGTGCATTACATATATTTGATATGTACGTTTAGTTACGAGAGTTATTTATTGGAAATTGAGTTGGGAACTCATTCCACTTAAGTTTATTAGTCAATTATACGATAACTGACTGAATAAATTTTACGTCTTATTTTAATACGATTAAATAAGATTTAATTTAATGATTAATCGTTAATTCATTATAATTAGTTGAGGTTATGCATATATTTTGAGGTAGAGGTAATTAGTTAATTATATTTACAAAGAGTTATAAAATAAATTAACTGGACATTGTGGGACCCATTATATATTGATATAATGGTTAAATATCACTTAAAAGTTGAGTGTATATTGATTATTAATTTGAGTCATATAATTGTTATATGATCAAATTAACACTTAATTATACAAGATAATTAAGCATATGATTAATAAATATTTGTGGGACAAATATCAAAAATCAAAATGGTCCATAATGGACATATGTGCACCGGTTTGTACATGTGCAAAGGGCATGATTATTGTTCTATTTTATGTTCACAATTCACTTGGTGATTGTGACATTACATGACAACTCTAATCATCACTACCTTACTTACACTCCACATATTTGCATGAGAATAAATTATCAAAATTAGAGGCCACATGAGGCTTATATGTGCCGGCCAAAGAGCCTTCAAAAGAGCAAATTGTTGTTCATTTTTGGTTTACTTCATTTTGGTGTTTTATTCTCACATCTCTCTAAAACCTCTACTCTCTCTACAACTCTCATACACTCTAATATTATCTACATATTACTAGTGTAGTAATATACCAATATTAGTAGCATTATGTCTTACATATTATCTAGTTAATAATAAGCTAAGATTTTTGGGTTTAATCTTGGGTGCAACAAGAAGGAGACCTTCTACTTTGGAGGTTGTTTTATGGAGGATCATCCATTAATTTCATGCTCAAGAACAATAAGAAGGAGTTCTTATTGTATCCATATTGAACCGAAAATACCCAATGTAAGGATGTTTTCGTCTTATTTTTTCTTTTATGATTTTATATTTGCATGCATGATAACTAGATCCTAAATCATTAAGTTAATGTAATTTAATGAACTAATTTGAAGAGTCTAATTAGAGGTCTAGGACTTTCATGTGGTATCAGAGCTCAATTGATACATGCATGTCGATTTTAAGCATTAAAATCGAGTTATATGATAACTTGGGTAAAATTGAAAATTTGTGTTAAAATTTGGTTTGCACGAAATTTTTGATTTGCATGCATACCTACTGACCTCAAAATGGTTGTGGTCAAATTTGGTGATTTTAGGGATTAATTTGCTATTTATTTTGATTTATGGTCTTTAAATCATGTTAATATGCATGTTTTATGTTAAAAGTTAACTAAAAATAGTTGCATGTTGATTCTGGCCATGAAATTTTAATATAATCTCACTTGCATGTTGTACATACTGTATGTAAAATATCGTGACTTTTATTTAAGTTTTGCGTGATTATTGATTTTTATGAGATAAAAGTCAATAAAGTGATATTTTTATGATCATAAAATTGAAACGTCGTTTTCTGGTTTTTTTTCACTATTTTACTATATTTATATCATCTTGGTGAATTTTTATAATTTGTTTCACTATTTTACTATATTTAATGGTTTTTATTTGATAAAACCGTTGAATACTATGTTATTTGTTCATAAAATTTATTCAAAATTTTTGGGAAACTTTTTCTGGTTTTTATAGTTCCTGGAAATGTTCCAGAATGTACTAAATTTTTGGTTTCAAATTTTTATGATTTTTATATTTTATTTTGGGTTTATTTCATAAATGTTATGATTAAACCTCTATATTTAGCAAATACGATCAATTCGAACTAATTAAATACAAACAAAGTTAGTGGGGACTAATTTTGAGTTCTAAATCAGTTTAGATTATTATTTTAGGCTTAAATACGATTTAAGTGTTGATTAGTGATTTTTAATGGTTAAAAATCGATAAAATCCATAAAATCAAGCTTGAATGAGCATGATAAGTGTTAAGGGCGATTATGGCATATTTTTTCAGCATTTTATTTATGTTGTTATGGTTAAATGAATGAATATCATTTGTTTAAATTTTAATGCAAGTTGTACCTAGTATGGCCTAGATTATTTTAATTGGTGTTACCCGTAATGTAAGGGAATACCGATTCGGTTGTAATTTTATTTGCGATCTCGTATCGCCGTTTGTAATAATTTAATTTCATTTTCTAGATCAAATGTGTAATAGGAATTTTATTTGTATCTTTTGTAATTAATTATTATGAAGACGGAGATTCTTGAAGTCGGTGTTCCAAAAGACGGTGCATTTTTTGGAGCACGTACCATGAAGAGGCAAGGGGCCAAGGAGTTGGTTTCCGATTTTATAATCGTCTAGTTAATTGGATTAGCTAGGTGGCCATACTAGGATTTATTATTTTCTTGCTTTATATTTTTTCCACTCATGCCAAAATCGCCAACATGCATCTTTATTTCGCGATTGTCAATTCAAAGTTATTCAAAATTCACCGACTTAGTTCGCTTATAGGGAATTAATAACTAAATTGACAAGACCTCTCACATAACTTAAAAAAAATTGAGATTTAGCCTTACCAATTGAAGCACCTATGAACCCCGTGTTCATTAGGGCTACCACGCTCGTGGGTCCCTTTTTACCTCGGGTAAGTAGGGTGATGCGATCACAAGCCAAAATTGGATTGGACTCAACGAGATAAGCGTTATTTTGGGACTACGAGATGGATTTAACAGAAATCCGTCAACCAAGAGTTCTAAGTGTAGAATTAGTCAAGTATTGACTAACCATTTTTAGATAAAGGTAGCATGCGATGACTATTTTTGTCTAAATATGGGTCTTGGAATCACTTTTATAATTTCGTGAGGGGTCATTATATGAGTGACTTGTTAAAATTGTTTTTTCAAGTAAATTATATTTAAGCGATGAATGTTTATTTTCCGTTGAGATTTATTTTATACGCGCAAATGACAAATATTTTATCCTTCTATGAACTTGTAAATCCGTTCAATCGTGGAAAGGGTTTCCATTATTTTATACGGTAGCATTTTGATTGCGATCTCCGTTTAAACCACCGTAGCTAAAGACAAAATGACTTTTATCTTTTGATCCTCATATTCACCATTGCAAATGTCTCTTATGAAGAGTAAATGAATAAGTCACACTTAGTCAAAAACGTTTTGATTTTTAGTGACGTCTTCTCATAACAATGGTACATCAATCTTTTCGCTCCAACGAAAATATTTTTATTTTTGGTATGTCGTCATAATGCTCCCTATCGAGGCTTACCTCAAAAGAGGCCAAATCAGTTGGGATGACTAGGTTAATCAATTTATTTAAAATCGTGAATAACCAAATACCGTAGACATTTCACGAAAGGTTTATTTTTTTTGAAGGTAAAACCATGAATGAAATAAAGAGTTATCTTCATTATAATTCTAATCTACTTGTCTAGGTAGAGATTCATAAAAGTGAGTGGGAGCTCTAAGAGGGATGTTTATATTCTTAACTGTTAAGAATAAAACGAGGTTCAAGAGTAGGTTGCTACGATGTTGACACAAGGCAAGGGAAAAAGGCAAGACTATTTTGAATAGTAAAGTCAAAACCCAAGCAAGGTGTCAAACCCAACTTTTGATGATTCTATTTTATAGTGTAAGACACTAGAAAAGAATTTGCCCCAAGTTTTCTAAAGAGTTAGAAATTGGGTGTACTATTTCCACCGATAATATCTATATGATTGACATTTATTTTGCTAAAATGCAAGTTTTGGGTATTAGATACCCATTATGGTTTTCATCAATGTATTCAATGCATATAATAATGATTCGTGCGACGACTAACCATGATTAAATGTCGAGCTACAAGGGAAATATAACTATTGTAGTTTTATTTCTATAGAGACATATAAAAGTTATAATGTAATCAATCTAGTTTTGGATTTAGAGGTATACTTTAATAAAAGCCCCGCCTATTCCTTGTACCAACTGACCAAGCATAAATAACCCAGAACCCCATACCTAGCCCTATCACTTTAGTGTACGACACAAAGTGTTCACCGTATTTGTGAAATCGGAACAAGGTTGTATAAGTTTCTTTTGCCTTTACTTCCGGTGTACAATGGTCTATCCACACCACAAATACACAAATCAAGTTCATTATATTGGCCTAAAATAGAACATTACTTGTCAAATAGATTGAAAAGCGCAAAATGGTGGGTGACACCTAAATCATGTAAACTTCATTAATCTCTGGCATTGATGTAAGACACACATTAAAGGATAGTAATTAGACAACTCACGCCTCAAAACCATCCTATTTTGAATCTTAGGGTAGGATGCGAATTTCCTTGATTCAAAGGCAAAGATGTTCGCGACTTTTTATTTAAAAAGGAAAATCGAACTAGGAATTAATTGGCCCCTATTAATGAGAAATATGGCTGGCCCAATAACCAAAACAACAACCAGAAGATGGTATGGACTATTTTCACTTTAGTTTACCAACGATTTTAAGTGATATTATACTTTGATTCGTACTTAAGGAGGTGTTATGACCTGTTGAAAAGTTCAAAGAGGCTTCAATGTGAATCAGTATAACTCCACCAAAGAGTATTAAGACAAGGAGTACGAGTAACCATCGTAAATGTAATATCTAAGTATTGACTTTGATTTTCACCAAAAGTATTGTGAAATAGTCTCACGAGTTAACTTCTCTAACATACATTATGAGATAAGGTGTTGTTGAATAGAGATACAAAACCTTATACGATATGGTTTTGTCTTTGTCAAGTTAATCTGAGCCACTTGACTAACTTTGGGATTTTATTATTTTGTCTGCTATTTCTTTTCCCACCATATCTAAGCACAATTAAAACAGTCGGATTTTATTTCATATACGATATGGATAGGTAGCGTACCTAATTTGTAAATTATCCGTATGAAAGAAGTGCTCAATAATCCTACGTTAACAACGAGAACAAAGCATTTGTGACTCGTAATGCTGTCTTTCAATAAAAATACGATTATTTCTTGATAAGACAGAGTGGGAGAAAATGTTTCTAGAGCCACAAACTGAGCATATGGTCCGGAAAACGTTTTCTCATTGCTTGTTCAGTAGTTGTTTCTTCGAAACCTAAGAGGTCAGGTGGAATTTTATCACTCCTTAATAAGTGATGAATTCTAATCTGTGACTAATAAAAGACTGTTTCTAGTTCCAACTTCTTGTTATGGCTTAGAGTCATGCGATTCGTAATGGACTCCATGCATGATGGTCAGGTATGTGACCTGGTAAATTTTACTTGAAGAAGTACGACCTCTTCAATGTAAATTGATTTTTAAGATCGACATTTGCATGGATGAACATTAAAATGTTTTCAAAGATAACTTGGTAGGCAAAGAGTTTTGCACCAACCTTAATTCTTTGATCCATTCGAATATACTTAACGATTAGAGCATATCATAATAGTATGATGTCAATTGGACCTCAAGAACCACCTTCTCGAATACGATTCTAGAAGAGGTAGTATATTTTATATTCACCTGTGGGTTCGTAGATCCTAACTATCCTAAGTAATTTGCAAGCTTAAGAGGATGTCTTAAGTAAGCACTAAAGAGTTGGAATTGGTGTGTCAATCATGTCATAAAATATTTCTCGATATCTCGAGGAATTATGTTTATACATGAAGTTTAGTGGGAGTAATATGGTTTTCATCCGTCTTTTATATGTGGAGACATATTGATCATTTTAGATGATGGAAGATTTTGTAGAAGTAGAATACATCTTTTAGATATCTGGATTTATGGAGATAAATCTAAAAGGATATTAGCATTGAGTCAAAATTCTTATATTGATAAGATCTTTGACTAGTTCAAGGAAGTTGAACACATAATAATTGATTCCTTTTGCTTCCGCTGCGGGATCAATTATATACGCTGTGATGTATACTCAATCCGACATTTCGCATGCCTTGAGCATGACGAATCATTTGCAATCAAATCCAAGTGAGAGTCACTTGATAGCCATAAAGGACATCCTTAAGTACTTGCGAAGGACTAAAGATATGTTCCATATGTTTGGAGTTTATAGTGAGTTGTGTGTAAGAGTTTACACAGACTTCAGTTTCAAAACTGATCAAAGTGATTTGAAATCACGAACTGACTGTGTTTTATAGAAGATTTATCTGTTGGAAGAGTTCCAAGCAGAAAAGACTATTGGAAAGGTTCCAAGTAGGAGTGACATTTTCAAATATAAATGTCATGTATCCGCTGGAAGTGTTCCAGGCAGTTTATCATTGCGGATTTCACAACGTAAATGGAGTACATTGCGTCATATGATGATGCATATGAAAGTAGCTTGGATTTGACAGTATTGGAGGGACTAGAAATAGTTCCTATAGCTGCATATCCTATCCCATTATACTAGTAAAACAGTGGGAGCTACCTTTAGGCCAAGAGTACTAAGTCTAGATTCTAACCTAGACATGTACTCAGAAAGTTTTATGTAATATGAGATTACGTAAACAAAGAGAAATAACAATTAGAACGGTGGGAAAGATGCAAGTATTGCTAATCCATTAGCCATGCCTTATGCAGGCTGAACATGATAGTCATGTCGTTTCAATGGGATTGAAATATGTACCTGAATTGATAGAGATTATGAGATATGAAATTATTGATAACGTATCAATTTTTCCACATATTAGATAATCGCATTCAATGTTAGAGTTTCTTTAAAAACTCCTTATTCAGTTTGACTAAATTTTAATACTTTGTTTATCAGAATTGGTTGAAAGGAAAGTTGAAGGCAATTCAAGTGAACATGATGAACTAAGTGTTTTGTCCCTAGTCACTCATTTGAGGTGACGTCTCGAAGTGACTAGATTGTAAGTCGATCGATGGTTGGTTCAGCACCATGGGGTCATGGAGATGACTGGTTGTTTACATAGGCAGACTGTGGAGACACTATGTCGGGCAGTGACCATAATAGAGTCCCTTATCAAAATTGTTGAAGCCTGGTCGTGGCGGGGATTTCTATTTACTCCTATGAGTCGATTCTTTAGACTGGCGTCCATTTACCTGAGTCGGTGTAGTTTCCGATTGACTTTGGTTTTTGTCCTAGGTCGTGCCGTGAAAGGAGGCCGATGGACATCTTCTGGGTCATGGTGATCTGTATCATACAGTGTAAGATGGGTTAACAGGAATTGTCCATCCACGTTGGGTATTAACATCTTCAGGCCACTCGAGGAGTAGTAACTGGAAATGCGTGGCCACGCTCGGAAGAGATCTCTGGTAGATTTTTCGGTCCGACAGTTACTCTCCCAGATCGAGAAAACCACTCTATTTATATTTTTCAATTGCAAGTGCGACCTGTAAGACACCTTGCAACGAGTGGGAGGATGTGACACAAAAGAGACAAGAGAATCGGTAGCACACAACTTGTCGAGACAAGTGGGAGATATTGTTGGAGTAGGAATCCTCCACAATAGTGTTGCTACATGCACAACTTGTATCGGACAAGTGGGAGATTGTTGGAGTAAGTGTTCTCCACAATAGTGCATTTATATAATAAATCTCATTTGTGATATACGTGGCATGATTAGTATATTTTGATACTCCACGTCAGTTGATTAACGTAAATCGGTAACGCTTGGCTGACTAGAGTTTGACGTTATTGTCGTATGACGGCGGTAATCAACTGATCCCTTTAGGTCACACCTATAGGATGAGACCCAAATAGAATACAAATTATTTGTATACGATACAGTTTAATTAGTGCATTACATATATTTGATATGTACGTTTAGTTACGAGAGTTATTTATTGGAAATTGAGTTGGGAATTCATTCCACTTAAGTTTATTAGTCAATTATACGATAACGACGAATAATTTTAGCTTATTTAAAAAGATTTAAATAAGATCTAATTAAGGATTAATCAGTTAATCATTCAATTGTTGAGGTTATGAATATTTTGACGGTAGAGGTAATTAGTATTATATTTACAAAGAGTTATAAAATAAATGAACGACATGGGCGACCATTAACTTATGTTGGGAGTAGGTGTCCTCCACAAAAGTGCGCCACATAATAACTCTTATTATGGAATATAATTGGGATAATTATTGACTATATATATGATTAGTCAGTTGATTAACGTAAATCAATAACGGTTGGCTAACTAGAGTTTGACGTTATTGTCGTTTGACGGCGGTGATCAACTGATCCCTTTCGGTCACACCTAAAGGATGAAATCCAAATAGTAACTAATTATTTGTATACGATACAGTTAATTAGTACATTAAATATATTCGATATGTACGAGAGTTAATTATTAGAAATTGAGTTAAGAACTCAAATTCGATTAAACTTATTTTTCAATTATGCGATAATTGAAAAATAAATTTATATCTTATTTTAATACGATTAAATAAGATTTAACTTAGTAATTAATCGTTAAATTACTAAATTAGTTGAGGTTTTGAGATAGAGGTAATTAGTTAATTATATTTACAAGGAGTTGTAAAATAAATTACCTAAGCATTGTGGGACCCATTATATATTGATATAATGGTAAAATATTACTTAAAATGTTAAGTACATATTATTTATTTAATTGAGTCATATAATTGTTATATGATCAAATTAACACTTAATTATACAAGATAATTAAGCATATGATCAATAAGTATTTGTGGGACAAATATCAAAAATCAAAATGGATCAAATAGAGGCTCACATGGCCGGTTGTGGTGAAGTCAAATGATGATGGTGGTTGTTCTTATTTATACTCATAAGCAACATATGCTTATGACATGAATAGCAAACATGATATCATTTTATTCACTACAACACATTACCACCTTACATGGCAATAAAATAAGAAGAAATCATCACCACTTTGTGATGAAATAACCGGCCCTCTTGACTATAAAAGGAGAGCAATTGTTGTTCATTCCTTGTTCATTCCTTCACCTATTCATTCTTACTTATTTTATCATTCATCTCTCAAAACTCATCTTCTCACTACAACTCTCATATACTAATATTTCTTAAGTATTACTAGTGTAGTAATATAGTCTAATATTAGTAGTATATTATCTATCTTATTATCTAGTTAATAATAAGGGTAGATTGTTTGGTTCATCTTGGTGCAACTAAGAGTAGATCTTCTACTTTGGAGATTATTTGTGTTCAACCATATTTGTAGCTCAAGATCAACAAGAAGGAGTTCTTGTTGTGCCCTTATATTTTCCATACCAATGTGAGGAAATTTCTTCTCTTATATAAATGTCTTTATATTTGCATGCATGTTACATAGATCATTATAATCTAAATTAAAAAGTAATTTAGTAAATAATTAGAGGAGTCTAATTAAGGTTTATGGACTTTCAATTGGTATCAGAGCTAGCTTGTAGCATGCATGTTCATTTTGGACATTTTTGTTAAAGTTATAAGATAACTAATAAATCAAATATTTTGAGTTAAAATACGATTCTGACGAAAATTTTTGGTGCATGTATACCTACTGACCTCAAAATGTTTGTGGTCAAATTTCGTGATTTTAGGGATTAATTTGCTATTTATTTTGATTTATGGCGTTTAAACCGAGTTAACATGCATTTTATGAGTTAAAAGTTACCTAAAAATAGTTGCATGTTGATTATGGCCATGAAATTTTAATATGATCTCACTGCCTTTCTTAACTTTGTAGTAAAATTCATGACTTTTACTTATGTATTGCATGTTCATTGATTTTTATACGATAAAAGTCGATAATATGAGATTATAATGTTCATAAAATTGAAACGTCCATTTCTGGTCTTGAAAATTTTTTGTACATTTGACATTCTGATTTTGATACTCTTGGTGAAATTTCATAATTTGTTTCACTGTTTTACTATATCTAATGTTTTTATTTGATAAAACCATTAAATACAAAGCTATTTGTTCATTAAATTAATTTAAATTTTTTGAGCAAATGTTTTTTATTTTTATAGTTCCTGGAAATTTTCCAGAATGTACAAAATTTTTGGTT
>JAIUZE010014262.1:0-43960 GCA_022085475.1 Heliosperma pusillum | reverse complement strand
TACGTAAGATTTAATAATTCACATGTTAGAAGTTTTAATAAAATAACATGTAATGAATATGTTGATTTTAGGTCTATGTGATAAAGACTCTGTTTCTAGCCGGTTTGACCAAACGGGTTTGGTCAAACTAAGATCTAGTCAGCCCCGTTTTGACTGATGACCCGTCGCGGGACTCGGGTCGGGGATGTGTCTTCAAGTAAGGTTGTATTTAATTAATGACTTAGCCTTAGTAAATATGAGGCGATATGTTATTTGGTTATGATTTATATGCAATTAGTCACATGTTAGGAAATTGTTTCCGTGACTGTTTGATTATATGGTGGGTGTCGTGTTGACTAAGTACCCATAGAGAATTATGAGTATATGGCGTCTTGACCATTCTAATTCTAAATGAGTATCTTGGACCATGACATTGATAGGCCCGTACTATCTTTAACGAGTATATAGTTCACAGCTTGATAGCTTTTGTGTCCCGGCCTGGGGGGCGTATCTCCAAGTCGGGGCATGGCATCCTAAGAGTTCCGCTTTGGGAAGGGAGCCAGCTTAAGTACTAGCCATCTCTGCTTAGGGGGTCGCCTAGCAGAGTTTCTTGTGTACGGTTATGTCATGAGATGGGGAATGGAATAGCTGTTGTCGCTAGGTCTGATCAGTCTAGGACTAGGATGTTTTCCTACCTTGTGGTATAGCCTCGAGTTACAGAAGTCGACTATCGATGGTCCTAAGAACTTATGCCTGTTTGTAGAAGTATTGGTCTTTCATGTTTGTATGATTCTATGAGTTTTCGAAGGTGAGATGCAAGCCGGCTAAGATTGATAGAGTTTGGATTCCCGATTGTTAACTGATTCACATGATTACGTGTTGATTAGGGTTTGAGTGTATCAGGGCCATGTTAAATGGTAACCGCTGAGCCAGCATACCAGCTTCCCTACCTCGGGTTATAGTTTATTATCGATTTCACATGATAGCTTTCATATGCTAGGTTATATGTTAGTTATTTGTTTCATAACATGAAAAGCATATCTTATATGTTAAAGTTTTGTATTTTCCATATACATTGCTTTTATGTTATTCATGTTTAATTAAATTCGACATTTCGTGGCTGGGAGAACTCGGAGTTACTCCCCACTGACTGTGGCTTCCGTGTTTATATTTAATGCGGTCGAACAGGTGGTGATGCATATTTTGGGGTACATTGACGAGCTAGCGAGCGAAGTATTTACCTTGGACCTATATTCGGTTCATAGTTTGTATATTATTATACACTCTTTTTATTTTCCGTATTTATACGGGAGATATGTCTCCCGTCTTGTATATTTCTTTTGTAGAATATTATTTCGTTTTGTAATGACTCTTTTTATTTTATGACACCTTCGTTATGTATATTCGTATCTTTTATGTATTTAAATTATTTTTTTTTCTTTCCGCAAATTTGAGGGTGTCACAGGATATTTTTCAAGTCGTCAACCGTTGCTTGTACCCCATTTTCAAGAGTTTTTAGAGTTTCACCAACCTCTATCTCATCATTTGAATCTGGGTACTCTTGTGCCGTCACGTGATTGGACGAGACAAAATCCTGAGCGATTTTCCTTTGACTAGACCTTTTCTGCGGGTTCGTGAAGATGATAGTGCGTTCTTTTACTTTCAGTGATTTGTCCACATTTACTTCCACTTCACGATGGCGTCTCATTCGTGAAGGAGTGACACTGTGGATGTCGTTGGTGAGGTCGATTGTAGCTTCCGTCTTAGAGGTCTTTTTCTGCTTTCTTCGGCGCCTCTTTTGCACCTTCGAGCTACCAATGCGACTAAAGACTGATTTCTTCACCTCTTTTCCTCCAACACGAGTGAACACTGACGTACTTGGTATTTGTCGTTGCGGACAGGATGTTAACTGCACCTGGATGGTCTCTTCCCTTTCTCCCAACCTGTTAAACACCGAAGCCCGAGTTCTAGAATTAGCTTGACCTAGCCTATCAAAAACAGACCTTTGTGATAGCATTTTCGTGTTCTCGCCTTCACTTTCTGCGAGATCTGCCACAATATATTGCGATGAAGCTGACTTTGCCTTACGTCGTGCAGAAATTTGAACTGTCTTTGGAGGTGAAAAACCAACACCAACCTTTCCGACTTCAAGTGTGCTACCATGTTGATGCAACTTCTTATGCGTTTGATTCAAACCATACGGGGTGACTTCAATCACTTTTCCCAATGGAGTTGGATTTTTGAAATTGTATCCGGACTTCGACATGAGCTTGTAAGCATTTGGATCGAATTGTCCCTTTGTTGAATCTTCCGGAACTGCTTGGTCCTCTTTCATCGACGCGTCGTCATCAATTGTTCTAGTTGATGTGGATGCTTCATTTCGAGGTTTGAACTTTGCGAAGGGCGCCTCTCCCTCTTTACGCACGGGTAATGCGTCTAAAATCGCATCGATCTTTGCCCCCTTGGCCAAATCCGCTGGGGTGGTTTCTTTAGTCGCACCATTTTCATTGTGATATTCTTCGACAATGGTCGACGATACAGTATTCACCGAAACTTGACCAAGGTAGGATTTGGGAAGATAGTCCTCTAACGTCACAACTTGACGTGACTTTGACTTAATTTTCTTTGGTGACGTGACATCTAGCGACGAGTTCACAACAATTCTTTTTTCCTTGTTATGCGAAGATCTTGCTGCCATCTGGTGAGCTGATCTTCTACATTGGGATTGTGGTGTTTGACCGTTTTGCTTACCTCGTCGTCGTTTAGTCACAAGGGTCCACCCTTCATTGGCGTCCTTTTGATTTTGAACGACAAACGTTGGTGCCATGATAGACTTAGGCTCTGCGGGCATGACGACGGTCGCTGGCTCAAGTGTTCCAAACTGAATCATTCTTACAAATTCTTTATTTGGAGAATGAGGGAATGACTTAGCACTTTCGACATTCGCATGCGCCATAGTACAATTGGATTCAGCGACATCATCTAGATCCAAGAGAATCTTCCCATCCTCGGCCAACTGCATTATTTTCTCTTTGAGGGTTATGCATTTCTCAATTGGATGACTCACAACCCTATGATATCGGCAATATTTCGGATTGGTTGTACGTCCAGCTTCATTTGGTCGTTTAGACTCTGGAAGCTCAATTACCTTTTTCTCCAAAAGATCGTCTAACATCCCTTCTAGGTCGGAATCCGGAAAGGGATACGTCTTCCTCTCAAGCTCTTTCAAAGTTAGACGTGGCTTGCGCATATCTTTCGAGTACGTCGCCGCTTTCTTGTCTGTTTTGGGTCGAGCCGAGATTTTCACGGGATTAGAAGTAGAAGCTGTCATAACCTCATTTGAAGTGTTATTGAACGCCTTGTCGCTTTTCTTAAACTCCTTTCTCTCTGGCTTTGATTCTGAATGATTGAAAAATCGTCCTCCATGACTGGCGATGGTAATTTCCATGTCGTGGGCCCGAGTAGCTAGATCCTGAAATGACCTTGGCTTGATGCCTTGAAGAATGTAGACTAGATCCAAATTCATTCCTTGGATGCACATTTCAACAGCGGAAGTCTCCGACAGACGGTCTTTGCACTCGAGGCTTAACGCGCGCCACCTACCGATGTAGTCGATGACGGGTTCATCCTTCCATTGCTTCGTGTTAGTGAGTTCGGTCATACTTACAATACGTTGGGTACTGTAGAAGCGATTAAGGAACTCTTTCTCCATCTCGTTCCAACTGTTGATTGACTCGGCGCTAAGATCCGTGTACCAATCAAAAGCTATTCCCTTAAGAGATCGGACGAATTGCTTGACAAGGAGATCGCCATCAGTACCAGCAGTGTTACAGGTTTCAATGAAATGGGCGATATGTTGCTTAGGGTTTCCTTTTCCATCGAACTGTTGAAACTTTGGCGGTTGGTAGCCGAGAGGCATCCTCATACAGTCAATTCTCTTACTATACGGCTTGACGTAACGGTGATTGCCAATGGAGTTAAAGTTTCCATCAAACTGACTTTTGAAGGCCTCCGCGATCATCTTTTGGACGTCTTTAGCGGTAAATGAGTTACCCTTGTCACGACCATCATCATCGTCGCTGGCGTCATCACTATCACCACTTTGAAAAGACGACGCGGGTCGCTTCTCCAACTTTTTCGTCAAAGCGGCGATCTATTTGGTTTTCTCTTCGTTATCCTTCTTGAGTTCGTCAAGAATGGTTTCTATTTTGTTAAGTTGTTCCTCCATATTGCCGCACTCAATAACCATGACAGGCGCCACAAAGGAATATGATTCTTGGCTTGACATCTCCTGGTTACGCCTTTGTGGTGACGACGGAGATGAATCGGTGCTACTGTGGCTACCCTCTACGGTGAATGGCTCAAACAACGGGTTATTATGAATAGTCATATTCTCAAAAGCGCCAGACACCATCTCTCGAAATGTTGACGAAACAAACTGAGGGTTGTTGACTTGAACGTGAGGAAGAGAACCAAACACATGGTAATCAAATGGCCTAGAGTCGCCGGCACTATATGACTCCTTGGAAGCATTGACGATGACGTTAGATTTGCGGGGCCTCGTAGACACGGATGCAGAACGGAGTTTCGCTGCAGCGGTACGGATGAGGATGGACCCGGTCCTGCTCCTTGTGGAAACATTGATAGGGGATCTGTCGAGAGATGCACCGTGACGGGTTATGCTTTCGTCATCAGATTTGGATGTCATCCTCTTCGACATGGCGGATATCTTTTTGGAGGCCATTGAAATTAGTGTTGCAAAATTTTATTGTGCGGAAAAAGAGATGAGTAGTAGAGTAGTCCCACCGAGCATTCCAAATTTGTAATAACAAATTCGTGTTAATCTGTAAATGACAATAGAAAAAACACAAAATAGTGAAACAAAATAATAATTTTATTAATCAAAGAATTTCGGGTACAATCTCTATTTATTCTACTGATTCAACTTCCGCAAATTAAATATGTAGGAGGGTCTTGATTTGAAGACTTGATTCTCCTTTGACAAATTTGATTTCCACCTCTTTAAACTGACTGCAACGGATGCTTGATGTCGGATCAAAGAGCAGTTAATATTCAAATCTAACTGACTAGAAATGAATACCTTCTTTTTCTCTATGCTTTTGAGTTTGCCTTGTATTTTTTATGAATGAGCATCACTTCTGTTTTTTGTGGAGATTGTCTCAAAAATGATGAGAGGATTTTGTATTTGACTCTTAGGTTTTTGTTTCAATGCCGAACTCTCTGCCTATTCCAATTGCTTTTTACGTACAAAGCTTTTCCTTGTTTTAAGTTAACTTCTCCGTACTTGGTGGAAACAAACTCAATTTGTTTAGAGTTTGACCAAGTCTTCCTTTTGATATTTCCCCACAAGTGCACGTCTCTTGTAGTTTTGTGCTGTCAGGTTTGTTTTCTTTTCCTTGTTGAGATAATTTGGGCTTTTCTCAATTTTCGTCTTAGTTTGGGTCCAATAACTTGTAATTTGTGTCTCAAACTTTGTATTAAAATATAGCACACTTATTTTCCAAGTGGACCAATTTTATATTTTTGAAAAGACGGACTGAACACTGCCATACTTGTTTCGGGCTAAAAATCCACCGACCCATTTTCAAGACGATAAATTTTCCGGTAAGTCAACATTTTGACTTTGACTTACTTTAATAATGTGAGACATATTTTTGTGTCTACAGATACAGTGTAGTATTTCTCAATAGTAAGTCTCCTTTGTGACGGTCAAACCATTGCCTCGAAGACCACCCAAAAATAAACCGATCTACAAATTTGTGATGGAAATAACCGCCACAAACGAGTATTTGTGATGAATTTTAAGTGGAGGGAGAATCCTAGTCCATTTTTGTTTTTTCACTTGTTCCCCAGAGGCCCACACTCATACTCCGTATCTGTTGTTCCATACAATACAAAAACGACAGCTTCTGTTGTCCATTTTTGAGTTCTGACTACTGTCCTTGTAATCAATCAATCTCGATTAATCAATATGGATTAGTGTTCACAAATCTCTCTTTATTTGATTCCTTCTATACTTGTATCACTCTCTAATTGTGATCATTTCATACACTCCCCCTTCCAATTATCGTCGTTCCTTTTATGATTTCCCATATTTATCCACTCCTTATATACTTGATACTTTATATTTATTCTATCCAATTACTTTCGTTACTTTATTTACTCTTCTTCTCGTTGCTTGCTCATCAAAGGGTAATTTGTTTTTTATTTCACTTTCATTCATTTCTTCTGTTTCTCTGCAATTCTGTTTAATATTATTATTCCCTTGCTAATAATTCAGTATAATCATCATCAGTGATTGCACATTTTCTCCAAATTGCACTCTTTCTTCTTCTTATTTGTTTCTGTAGATTTATCAATTTAGTTTCATCTAATGTCATAATTTTCTAGTTATGTACTCCCTCCGTCTCTGAAATACCTTCCATATTCGATATTTCGATACTGTATAATACAGAGTAGTTCATCATTAGATGTTTTAAGACTTACTCCCTTCGTCCCGGTCATTTGTTTACCTTTTTATGATTGTTTTATATGAGTAATTTGAACCGCAGTGCCACTGTTGTCCACTTATCAATCATCCACTAGGTACAGCGACAAAGGTCCCTTATTATTTCCTTGATCTTCGTGCCAAAAGAAAAACTAAACAAATGACGGGGACTAAGGGACTATATTTTCGTAATTTGCACTTATTTGTGATACAACTACATGCTAGTGGATTTCACTTATAATGTGATCCAATCACTAATCATAGAATAAGATGGTCTTACGGTTTTTTTATTGGTTAAAACAATTATTTATCTTTTATAACTCTTAATAAATGAGTGTTTTTATATAGTCCCTCCTAGTCGCTCATTTCTTCCCTCTTTCTTTATTGGGTAAGTCGGGTTTTCTTCCCTCTTTCCCTTTTTGGATGTGGTGTTGTGTGTTTTGTGTGGTCTAAATTCAATTGTATGTGGGGTAGTGTGTTTTGTATTGTCCAAATTTATTTCCTTAATTTTTGTGTAAAAGGGAAAGGGGAAGAAATGAGTGACTAAGAGGGAGTATAAAATAACGGTTTCCGGTTGCACAATAAGTATCGTTAAGAGTTGATTGGTTATGTTATTGTCATCAAAAGTTGTTCATGGATTTAGTGTACTATGTTTGGAGTGTTTATGTCGCTGTCTTCTGTGTTGGATTTTTTATTTATCACTATGCCTACTTTAAGGAAGAGATTTAATGTTGGTTTTAGTTGTCATTATTTAAACCTGTAATGTGCTTTCTGTCTGCAGGAGGATTAGTAATTTTGGTTCCAGAGTTGTGTAGAATAGCCAAGTTTGCATATAATATAGTGCAATATAATGGAATCTCATGTAGATGTCAACCACAATGATGAAGAAGTTGATGTGGAAAACGTCGGAGAGTTTGATGGCAGTGGGGAGGATAATTGTTGGTCATCTGTGTCGGAAAGGAACATGTCAATTAAACAACCGCTTTTGAGAAAGAGAACCAATACCACCTCACAAATTGCAGTTATCGGTGCCAATGTCTGCCCTATTGAGAGTCTTGACTATGAGTAAGAACTTATATCTTGCACCTTTCGAGTTGTCTTCCTTTTTTGTGTTATTTCTAAACTGTGATGTTGTATGGAGTAATTGTGGATCATATATACTTGATATGAAGGGTCCTAATTTGCTATCATTTTAATGTTAACTCTACTATTGATCACTGTTTTGTTGATTGGTAGGACTTGAGCCTTTGAGAGCCCACTTTTATCCTTACAAAAATATTTCGATTGTCATATATTTTCAATATTTTATTTGTTTGATTTTTCTTGGTTGGCATAAGATTGTCCGAGTGATACGCTTTGACTCCAGCAGCTATTTGATGTTAAAGATTCAGGATGCAAGTGAATAAAGTCTATAATTGATTAACTGATTGCTTGCCTGCTAAAAAATACTTGACTTGTAAGCAAAATATGTCGACATTGATACTTGTGGATTGGAAAGTTTTGTGAAACTATCAAGTAGACAATGGTTTGTGTCTGAGTACAACTAAGATAACTACTGAAGAGCTTCCCAGTCCCATCCATTCTGTGTCAAGGAGTGTCGAACATTGATAAGATGAGAAGATAGAACGCTTTATAAACCAATGAGTTGATTCCTTCCATCCGCTACTGGTGACTCCTTGGTTTTGGGATGTGACTAGCATTGGACTTGTGAAGTAAACTCTCTCCTTCTAGTTGGTGTGTCCCAATTCCCAAATCCATGTGTATTTCATACCGCCTACAATTTTTCTTTCTTTTTAGTAGTACATTCGGATATGATACGAGAACAACGCCTTATTTTTGGAAGTTATTTGTAAATCGCTATAAGGAATTATCATAGGCTCGTACTGAATGAAGGATAAGGATAGTGAAGGGATGAAAAGTGAGAGGGGTAAGAGGAGATAAAAATACAAGAAAAAAGAAAACTGTCGGAGGTGTGGATTGGAAAATGTAATCTCATGTATAAAAACTATGGAGTGTAAACTACTAAGGTTCACAAGTTTTAAGTAAACTTGATTAGCTTGACTCAAACTGAGAACAATGTCAAGAAACAAATGGATGTTGTTTTAGAGAGGGTGAGTTGTTTAACTGAAAGACTCAAGGGATATGACTTAGAGACAATCCTCTACAGCAAGGCACAAGAGAAAAGGACTCAAAGACTGGTTTTAGAGACAGTTTTCAAGTGTTACAGCAAAGCACAAACACCCTAGACTAACCTCAACAACAAGCAAGTTAACCACAACAAAGCACAAATATAACTTGACTCACAATACAAGGCACTGATCAAACACCTTGGAGATGTATCAGGCTTGTTCAAACTACAGCTCTTAGCACAAGTTTGATAAAATTGAGTGATTTCTCAAAGTTTAATTCATTCATTTCTAAAAGGCTGCTTACAACAACATACAAGACCCCCTTATATAGAGAGGTTGATATCTTGTGAACCATTGGATGTATAAATCATCCAAGGGCCAGCTTAGGATCTAAACTACTTCTACTGACACTAATTAAGAACCTCACAAGAGGACGAGTTTAACAACTAACTAGTACAGACACAAGAGACACAAACAGACTGATGCAAAAAAGCAATAAAGCAGTTTTTGTATTTTTCCTGAAATAGAACTCTGTTGTTCTTGTTGTCTTGTGCTTTGCTTTGGGTGTTTTGTTGCTCCTTGGGACTCTCCACTCTTATGAGAACGTAGATAAACCTGCCTTAGATGAAGACAAGTTGACTTAGGCAAAAGAAAACATCATCTGAACATGTACTACCTCTGCTGTGCTGCTTACTGGACTTTAGCTTTGGGGTGTCTGTTTCATGAGTTTTTGCTAGACTTCAAAATGGTTTGTCCTGGGAAAACTTGTAGTTTAGAGGGTTGGCTTGATGGTAGGCCATGGTGGGGGTGGTTGGGATGCCCTGGTGTACCTCCTAGCTGTAGGATTTGTTGATTGGTCTGTCTGGGCCTGAATGACTTTGTTTCTGTTTTGTGTGGGTAATGGGGGTTGTGTTGGGGTTTGGTATGGATTGATGAGCCTTGGACTGTCTTCCTCATTGGTGTGGCTTGCCCTGGCTTGATCTTGGCTTGTCATATCCTGTTGTTTAGACCTTGTAACTCTAGCTTCCATCTGAGGGGTCTTTGGGGTCAGGCTTGCTTTGTTTGTGGCTTGATTATCAATGCCCCTTGGGTGAGCTCCTGCTGCAGCCTCCCCAGGTTGAAAAGGGCTTGACCTCAAGCCTGTGTCTTCTTCTCCCTCAGAGTCTTCAAAGAAAGGACTAAGATCTCCAACATTGAATGTCCCATGGACTGCATACTCTCCTGGTAGATCAACTTTGTAGGCATTAGGACCTATCTTCTCTATGACTTGAAAAGGACCATCTGCTCTTGGCTCTAGCTTGTTCTTTCTCTTGGAAGGGAACCTTTCTTTCCTTAGGTTGATCCATACTAGATCTCCTGGTGCAAAGTCTTTCTTGGTCTTAGGAACCTTGGCATTCTTCTTGTATAGATCATTAGCTTTCTCAATTTGTTTCCTGACTGATTCATGGAGTTTTAGCATTTGTTCCACCCTCCTCTTGGCATCATAGTGGACTTCTGACCTGCACACATTAGACAAACTCAAAGGCATTAAGGGGTTAGTACCATAGACCACTTCAAAGGGGGAGTGGCCTGTGGCTGCTGATGGAGCTCTATTGAAAGAGAACTCTGCTTGAGCCAACTTCAAGTCCCAATCCTTGAGAGATTTGCTGACTATACACCTCAAGATCCTTCCCAAGGTCTTGTTAGTCACCTCAGTTTGGCCATCAGTTTGAGGGTGATGGGAGGTACTAAACAACAACCTAGTATTAAGCAGCTTCCACAATGTTCTCCAGAAATGGCTCATAAACTTTGTATCTCTGTCAGACACAATAGTCCTTGGAACTCCATGTAATCTCACCACCTCATCAAGGTATAGCTCTGCTACACTCACAGCATCCTCAGTCTTCTTGCAAGCAATGAAATGTGCCATCTTACTGAACCTATCCACAACCACCATGATAGAATCCTTCCCTCTTGCTGTCCTAGGTAATGCCATTATGAAATCCATACTTACATCCTCCCAAGGCCTACATGGGACTGGTAGGGGAGTGTAAGGTCCTGCTTGGAAAGAACTCTTGGCCTTTTGACAAACTCCACACCTTCTGAGCACTATTTGGACTTCTCCCATCATCTTAGGCCAGTAGAATTGATCCTGTAGTATGTCCACAGTTTTCTGAACCCCAAAGTGTCCTCCAAGGCCACTTCTATGTACCTCCTTGATCAATAGACTCCTATAAGATCCTCTGGGAACACACAGCTTGTTTCCTTTGAACAAGAATCCATTTTGCAGAGTGTAGGGTGAATCAATGGTCCTTGTTCCCTCCTTCTGTGCTAGCCAATCTTCTGCAAAGTCTGGATCTTCCTGATACATATTCTTCATGAACTCAAAGCCAAGAACCCTTTGCTCCATGGTTGATAGCAGAGTGTACCTCCTAGACAAAGCATCAGCCACCACATTCTGTTTGCCCTCTTTGTATTTGCTAGAAAAAGGTGAATGACTGGAGGAACTCCACCCACTTAGCATGCCTGTGACTGAGCTTATGTTGACCTCCTATGTACTTCAATGCCTCATGATCAGAGTGTAGGACAAAAGGCTTGGGCTTTAGGTAATGACTCCAATGCCTTAGAGCTCTGACAAGAGCATAGAACTCTTTATCATATGTAGAATAGTTTAGCTTGGCACCACTTAGCTTTTCACTAAAGTAGGCTACAGGTTTCTTCTCTTGGATGAGGACAGCTCCAATTCCCACTCCACTTGCATCACATTCAACCTCAAATAGGCAATCAAAGTTTGGCAACCTGAGGATAGGTGCACTGCACAAGAGCTTCTTCATGTGTTTGAAAGCCTGCAAGGCATTCTCAGTCCAAGTGAACTCTCCTCTCTTCATACATTCAGTGAGGGGTGCTGCAATAGTGCTAAAGTTTTTAATGAACCTCCTATAGAAAGAGGCTAGGCCATGAAACCCTCTTACTTCTGTAATGTTCTTAGGGATAGGCCAAGACTGTACTGCAATGATCTTGTCTTGATCAACTGAAATGCCCCTACCAGATACCACATACCCTAGAAACTTGACTTCCTCAGTCATGAAGGTGCATTTCTCAAGCTTCCCAAAGAGTTTACTCTCCTTAAGTATTTCAAACACAGCCTCAAGATGCCTCAAGTGATCATCCTTGCTCTTGCTGTAGATGAGGATATCATCAAAGTATACCACCACAAATCTCCCTAGGCAAGGCCTAAGCACTTCTGTCATCAATCTCATGAAGGTACTTGGGGCATTTGACAGGCCAAAGGGCATGACAAGCCACTCATAAAGGCCATGCTTTGTTTTGAAGGCTGTCTTCCACTCATCTCCTTCTCTGATCCTCAATTGATGGTAACCTTGCCTCAAATCAATCTTAGAAAAGAACCTTGAGCCACTCAGCTCATCCAACATGTCATCAAGCCTAGGTATAGGGAACCTATACTTGACTGTGATGTTGTTGATAGCCCTGCTATCTATGCACATCCTCCAAGTCCCATCCTTCTTAGGAACCAACAATGCAGGCACATCACATGGACTTAAAGATTCCCTAACAAACCCTTTACTCATCAACTCTCCAACTTGTTTCTGCAGCTCTTGTGTAGCCTTGGGATCACACCTATATGCTGGTCTATTAGGTAGTACAGACCCTGGCACAAGGTCTATTTGGTGTTCAATCCCTCTCAAAGGGGGTAAGCCATCAGGAAGTTCCTCTGGAAACACTTCCTTGAACTGATCAATGAGGGGCTTAACATCTGCAGGGATCACCTTAGACTCCTCTTCCTGAACTTCTTTTGATAGCAGCATTACTATAGGTTGCTCCTCACTACACTCTTTGACCATTGCTGACTCAGATAGAAATACAACTCCACTAAATCCTCAGCCATACTTGGACTTCCATAGCTCTTCTGGTGTGGTGGCAAGGGGGCTAATGTCACCTTCCTGCTCCCATGCTTGAAAGAATAGGTATTGCTTCTTCCTTGGTGTATGGAGCTTTTATCAAACTCCCATGGCCTTCCTAATAGCAAGTGACAGGCATCCATTGGAACCACATCACACAATACTTCATCCTTGTACACACTTCCAATGGAGAAAGGGACCATGCATTGCTTATCCACCTTAACCTCTGCTCCCTTACTCAGCCATCTCAACTTATAGGGGTGAGGGTGATCTTGAGTGCTCAACTTCAGCTTATCAACCATAGTAACAGAAGCCACATTGGTACAACTACCTCCATCTATAATAAGGTTACAAACCCTCCCTTGTATGGTACATCTGCTCCTGAAAATGAGGGACCTTTGATCCTCCTCCAAAGGTATCTGTTGTGAATGCATTACTCTCCATAGGACTAAGCTGTGGCCTGTGTCAGGGAGTGCCACTATTGCCTCCTGACTAGACTCTTCTTCCTCACTCACCACTTCTTCAACCTCAGGCTCATCCCTCTCATACTCAACTAGACCCTCTTTCTCCCAAGCCTCAACTTCCATTATAGTTAAGGTCTTCTTAGAAGGGCAATCCTTCCTGAAATGTCCATAGCCTTGACATTGGAAGCACCTAATTCTGTTCTCAGTCAATGAAGTGCTTGGCTTTTGACCCATGATGCCCTTACCCTTGTCTAAGGTAGGTGGGGGTGCTGTCTTAGGGGTATCCATGGCTCTAAACCCACTATAAGGTCTGGTTTGAAAAGGCCTAACAGGTTTTGGTGTAGCAGGCTTAGTCTTCCCTATCTTCTCAATTCTCAGAGATAGGTTGACAACATCATCAAATGACCACAGAGGTTGCATCCTAACCTTGTTAGCAATGTTCTTATCTAGACCCTCTAAGTACCTAGCAATCCTTTGCTCAGGTTTCTCATTTATATCACACTGTAAGGTGAGTTGTTCAAACTCTCTCAGATAAGATTCAACAGGCTTGTCTCCTTGTTTCAACTTAGACAACTTGATAAACAGATCCTGGGTGTAATCCTTAGCAACAAATTTGTCTAACAGTTTCTTTTTCAGTTTAGTCCAAGACTTGATGGGTTCTTTACCTTCCCTAGCCCTTAACCCTTTCATAGTTTCATACCAAAGGGAAGCATACCCTTTCAGTTTAAGGATGGCTACTTTAAAAGACTTAGAATCATTGTATCCTTTGTACTCAAAGATCCTTTCTACTTCTCTTAGCCATTCTAACAAGTCATCAGGATTAAGACTACCAGAAAACTCAGGGATATCTACCTTAAGATGCTTGTCTGTGTTCCTGTGGATGGAAGCTCTGCTTCTTGTTGAGTCATCTGAGTCTGGATACTCTTCATCATCAGGTGGCCTTCCTCTGCCTCCTCCTTGGCCTCTTCCACGTCCTCTGCCTCTTCCTCCAGCAAGCAAATGGTTGCCTATAACCTGGTCCAGGGTTCTGGTTAGGGTGGTTACAATCCCAGCCAGATCCTCCATCCTTGCTTCTACTCCTGCTAGTCTCTCTTCACTCATTGGGCTATTTTTGTGTTTTTAAATGTAGTTAGGGAAAATGAACTCACTAAGACTCTCAACCAAAGCTCTGATAACCAATTTGGAGTGTAAACTACTAAGGTTCACAAGTTTTAAGTAAACTTGATTAGCTTGACTCAAACTGAGAACAATGTCAAGTAACAAATGGATGTTGTTTTAGAGAGGGTGAGTTGTTTAACTGAAAGACTCAAGGGATATGACTTAGAGACAATCCTCTACAGCAAGGCACAAGAGAAAAGGACTCAAAGACTGGTTTTAGAGACAGTTTTCAAGTGTTACAGCAAAGCACAAACACCCTAGACTAACCTCAACAGCATGCAAGTTAACCACAGCAAATCACAGATATAACTTGACTCACAATACAAGGCACTGATCAAACACCTTGGAGATGTATCAGGCTTGTTCAAACTACAGCTCTTAGCACAAGTTTGATAAAATTGAGTGATTTCTCAAAGTTTAATTCATTCATTTCTAAAAGTCTGCTTACAACAACATACAAGACCCCCTTATATAGAGAGGTTGATATCTTGTGAACCATTGGATGTATAAATCATCCAAGGGCCAGCTTAGGATCTAAACTACTTCTACTGACACTAATTAAGAACCTCACAAGAGGACGAGTTTAACAACTAACTAGTACAGACACAAGAGACACAAACAGACTGATGCAAAAAAGCAATAAAGCAGTTTTTGTATTTTTCCTGAAATAGAACTCTGTTGTTCTTGTTGTCTTGTGCTTTGCTCTGGGTGTTTTGTTGCTCCTTGGGACTCTCCACTCTTATGAGGACGTAGATAAACCTGCCTTAGATGAAGACAAGTTGACTTAGGCAAAAGAAAACATCATCTGAACATGTACTACCTCTGCTGTGCTGCTTACTGACTCTAGCTTTGGGGTGTCTGTTTCATGAGTTTTTGCTAGACTTCAAAATGGTTTGTCCTGGGAAAACTTGTAGTTTAGAGGGTTGGCTTGATGGTAGGCCATGGTGGGGGTGGTTGGGATGCCCTGGTGTACCTCCTAGCTGCAGGATTTGTTGATTGGTCTGTCTGGGCCTGAATGACTTTGTTTCTGTTTTGTGTGGGTAATGTGGGTTGTGTGGCTTGCCCTGGCTTGATCTTGGCTTGTCATATCCTGTTGTTTAGACCTTGTAACTCTAGCTTCCATCTGAGGGGTCTTTGGGGTCAGGCTTGCTTTGTTTGTGGCTTGATCATCAATGCCCCTTGGGTGAGCTCCTGCTGCAAACTATTTTAATAGGATTATGTGAAAGGAGCAAAGAGGAGAAATAAAAGTGAAGACAAATTAATGGCAAGAGTTTTGAGTAAAAGTTGGGAAAGAGAGTAAATAAAAGATAAACCAGAGTGAAAAAGTTTGCAAACAATATGATAAACTGAAAGTAAAGGATATCAATGGAGCATCTTCCACATAGACTGTCTCCTTCCACCCTGTTCTACCTAGCGCCACGTTTTCCGCCCTCCAAAGTAGACATATTGTGTTCAATCATCTTATCCATTTTTGTTGGTATTTCAATCCCCTTACAATCTCTAAACATGGTTTAAAGTCTCGGCCGAGACGTATCGTCTCGCCCGAGATGTATCGGTATCGGAGGCAGCCGTTATGAGATATCCCGAGATGTATCGGGTATATTTAAAATAGGAAAATATCGGCCCGAGATGAACTGGTTGAACTTATACCGGCCAAATTTTATAATGAAAAGCTTTTAAGAATTGTATAGCATTGATGAAATTGACTATTCTGAATAGTACTAATCTTAACTTTATATGAAATAACCAATAGATGATAAATTATCTAAAACAAGCTTGCAAAATAAATGTCACCGCGATAACCATGACTCGGAGCGTGACAATCGACTCAAGGACGATTCCACGACACCGTTACTGCGACCGCGATCGTGACAGATACCGTGATTTTTCAGCAAGTCTCCAAATCACATCAGTTTCCTCTCTTCTGTGGCAGATCATGTTTCTTCGCCTCGATGACTAAACTACTTTTAGTGCTTATTTTATATTCTACATGTCACTTCTACTTTCTTTCCATATTATCTCATTCTGAAGCCACCCTTTATTATATGATCCAACGTAATGCCCGTTACATTTAATTTTGGAAGTGACTATTCCACAGTCCAACACTATGTGCCAATATCACAGTGCAGGCTTATTGATGTGCCGTAGACTTTTACCCTCAATCTTACACTTGACTACAAATGTGAAACATGAGGTGCATGACTAAATTTTTAATTTTTTTTTTCATTCCAGGATTATTGAAAATGAATTGTTTAAGCAAGATTGGAGGTCAAGAAAAAAGATTCAAATAGTACAGTATGTTTTTTTCAAGTGGGTATTGGCACTCCTTATCGGGCTCGGAACTGGACTGGTTGGCTTCTTCAGTAATATCGCAGTTGAAAATATAGCTGGTTTCAAGTTGTTGCTCACAAATGACTTGATGTTGAAGGACAAGTAGGTCATATTTGAATTTGTTTTCCTGTTACTAGTTGTGGTGATTTTTATATTTAACTTTTGTTGAACAAGTTGTAAATTTTTGCTTTTATTCCCTCTTTAAAATCTAAGTGGCTATGTTTTCATGTATAATGCTACCAGTACAGATACTTGAAGGCGTTTCTTGCGTTCGCCGGTTGCAACATAGGATTGGCCACTATTGCAGGAGCTCTTTGTGCATTTGTTGCACCTGCTGCAGCTGGATCTGGGATTCCTGAGGTCAAGGCTTATCTTAATGGTGTGGATGCTCCATCGATTTTGGCTCCTAGCACACTCTTTGTAAAGGTAAATGTTTTTGACTGAGTAGACATTTACAGTCTCTTAAAAATTGCCAAGGTAGGTAAGGCATGAAAGAAGTGAAGTGGGAGAAGCTAAAAATTTGATATTTGGAAGGTTCTTATTCCGAGTGATGTTTACTTGATAAAACATGTAGCATGTACTCATTATTAATATCCTGAATTACTTATATGTGTGTATATTAGTTCTCATTGTTCCTTGATTTGGATATGGATCAAGGGTACCCAACTGCCCTTACAACTCCTCTGCAATAGATGTAGTTTGTCAGTCGTGAGAACATTCTTAGGTATTTTCATGGCGTAATTATGTAACCTAATACTTGTTTCGCCTCTGTAATTAAAGTAACATTTACAACGCTAGTATTATGAAAGATTTTCTTGGGATATGACTTGATAAATAAATCGAAAAGACACTCTTAAAGTGGATGCAGATAGTGTATATATGAAAAAAAATAATCAAGTACTTTGGACTAAGAAAAATTTAGGGTGCTGCTTTTTATCGCCCAAATTTTACTAATATCGCCCAAATTAGGACTCCGGTTTCCCAATTCTAACCCTCCTTATTTCTATCTTCTCTCTTAGTAATATCTCAAAACTTTAAGCTTAATGACATCATTCAAAACTTTAGAATCATAAACCACAATAATTCAGAAGCGAGGTAAATCAATTGGATTGAATTAAATTTTTGTTTCATACAATTTTTGTACCAAAAAAAAATTAAAGTTTGTTATTACTACACTTTATTTGACTTATAGCACCAACTAATTATTGGATTAACAGTTAGTTTATATGCAATTGGATTTTGGACTAGAGGACGTACAATATGATAAAAGATGTAAGGTTGATGTCATGATGTGTTGTTCTTCGGCTCGATTGAGAAGCCTTTGTCTTCTGGTGCGGTGAAGGTGTGACATGGGCGACAAAACTACAACCAGTTCGTGTAGGTAAGGGCGTAAGGCAACAGAACCAAGGCCATGTCGTGTGACCAACACGACACACCCACGGTCGTGTCTCGTGACCAACACGACACTACCACAGCCATGTCGTGTGACCAACATGACATACCCATGACCTGGTCGTGCGTCCAACGCAACACCCATAACAGCCCCTTTACATTATTGCACATATTGTTCGTTCATCAGCTATTGGCTTGTTGATTAAAGTCAAGAATGGATTACGTACATTTGCTGCATGAAAATATTTTAATTACTAGATTGTTAGTTTTATAGTTCATAAAAAAATTCACTCAAGTGATTTCTACGGGTTTAACGCATTTTTTCTGGGTACTGTACACAAATTTCGAATAATCTATAATATTATGGATTTATGGTATCAATTGATATAAAAAAGCTACAATATGTAAACTAAATAATTGAAAATTTATCCTGTATTGTTGCTCTTTATTACGTTAGCAGAAGATGAATGGTTTGTCAAAGATGAAGATTTATGAGTTGAGGATATAGTGGGAGAAGGAGGAAATTAAGGGAGTGAATTAAAGAAAAGGGTAATTAAGTCTTTTACTTAGGCGATGTTAGTAATTTACGGGCAATAAAAAGAATAAGTTGACATTTATTTGATCAGATATTTAGTTCTGTTGTTGGTGTTTCTGCGGAGTATGGACTTGTTGCAAGACATTATTAAAATGGATGCAGATAGTGTGTGCATGAAAAGAAAAACCATTTAGTACTCTGCAATAACACAAAAAGTTATTTGATCAGATTTTTGGTTCTGTTCTTGGTGTTTCCGCGGGGTTCGTTGTTGGTAAAGAAGGGCCTATGGTACATACTGGTGCTTGCATCGCCAACTTACTTGGGCAGGGCGGTTCCCAAAAGTATGGTCTGACATGGACTTGGCTAAGATATTTCAAGAATGACAGAGACCGGCGAGATTTGATCACGTGTGGTGCTGCTGCAGGAGTAGCTGCAGCTTTCCGTGCACCGGTTGGAGGTGTCCTATTCGCTCTTGAAGAAGCAGCTTCCTGGTATATCTTATTCTGTTACTAGGGAGAAATCTGACATTATTTCCCCTTCTCATTGATCACCTCTCTTATTTATTGATCACCTCTCTTATTTAGTTTATTCCAAAATAATTGCAGTCTTAGTAGGTGAAGATGGTATCATTATCATCTTGCCATTGTATCCGTACGCAAATAAGCAAATTTGTAGAGGTCAAATGTGTGGATATGTTTCTGTTATGTATGGACGAAGATTTAATTTTTATTTTCACTTATGATTCTAAACAATGTGATTTTCTTTTTAGGCTGGATATGCATCTTTGCAAAGATCAAAAGTTTCCAGCATGTTCTTCAAGTATCTGTTCCTGTATATCATTGGTTATAGCTTGATCTGAAAACAAAATTTGTTGCTCCTCAGGTGGCGGAGCGCACTTCTATGGAGGACATTTTTCACTACAGCTGTGGTTGCCATAGTTTTGAGAAGTTTCATTCAATACTGCTGGACTGGGAAATGCGGTCTGTTTGGTGAGGGTGGGCTGATTATGTACGATGTTAGCGCTGCAGAAATAACAACATATGGCGCTTACGATATTCTGGCAGTCATTTTTCTTGGGGTCATTGGCGGTGTCTTAGGGAGCTTTTATAACTATTGTGTGGACAAGGTCCTCCGTACATACAGCATAATTAACGAGTATGCCCTCTTAAACTCTTTTTTGTTTATTTTTACACACATTATGATTGACAATACACATGCTTATTTATCTGCAATCTGGGTTATTTGAACACATGATGTTGTTTCTCCTCGTATATTTTTTGTTCATATCTTCACAGCTCATTTTCCTTTTCCAACGTAGCCGGACACTCCTATCTTTTGGTTTGGAACTATGATGGAATGCAGTAAATTAACATACTAAAATTATTGCGATTCTTTTGTTGCCAAGTAGTAGTTATTCACTGCAACACTCAGACAAATTTTTTGTTATGGGCCATCCGGAAAAATAATTTGTGTTGTTAGTGCTGAATGTAGGGGTAAGGCTATGTACGAATTACGCCTTACTCTGCCATTTGCAAGGGCCGTTTGACACTTAATATGACAACTTGTAATTTTATTTCTTCCTTTCTTGCTGCTTCAATTACTCCTTTTCCCTCTTCTTTCTTCGATTTCATTTCTTGTACGACTTGATATGACGGTTCAATACTTCTATCTGACTATTCATGTTACTCTGTAATTGTATGCTAACACACATCATTATAGGACTAAGTTTCTTCTTTCTATTAATTTCTGTCGAAACAATTTGTAATTCGTAAAACCTTAACCGTATTGCTCACTTGTATGCAGGAAAGGACCATCCTTCAGAGTATTACTTGTCGTCATCATTTCAATATTGACGACATGCTGCGCATTCTTTCTCCCATGGGCTGCAAAATGCACCCCATGTCCCTCAGGTTTAAAGGTATCCTGCCCCACTGTAGGGGAATCTGGAAACTACAAAAGCTTTCAGTGCCCACCTGGCTATTACAATGATCTCGCTTCTCTCTTCCTCAACACAAATGATGATGCCATCCGCAATCTCTTTAGTGCCCGAGTCACTCAGGAATTTCAAATCTCTTCACTTGTCATTTTTTTTGCCACTGTTTATGGCCTAGGTATTATCACCTATGGTATTGCCGTTCCTGCTGGACTTTTCATTCCCGTCATTCTGGCGGGATCTGTCTACGGGCGACTCGTGGGTCGACTCTTTGAGTCAGCGTCAGCCCTTGACACAGGCCTGTTTTCACTCCTTGGGGCGGCCTCGTTCCTAGGAGGCACAATGAGAATGACGGTCTCTCTTTGTGTAATACTACTTGAACTTACAAATGATCTATTGTTGCTTCCCCTAGTGATGATATCTCTCCTTATATCAAAAACTGTGGCTGATTGCTTCAACAAAGGAGTGTACGACCAGATTGTTAAACTAAAAGGGCTTCCTTTTATGGAAGCACATCCTCAGGCTTATATGAAGCACTTGGTGGCAGGTGATGCTGTGTCGGGCCCACTGGTAAGATTTTCTGGGGTGGAGAAGGTGGAGACCATTGTCCACGCTTTAAAAAGTACGCGCCATAATGGGTTTCCTGTTATTGATGAACCGCCTTTCTCTGATGCGCCCGAGTTGTGTGGGTTGGTCTTGAGGTCTCATTTGCTTGTACTGCTCAAAGCCAAGTATTTCTCAAATGAGAGGGTTCTTTCGGGTACAGATATATTGAAGAGGTTTTCTCCATTTGAGTTTGCTAAGCCTGGAACCGGAAAAGGGCTCAAGTTGGAGGACATAACTCTTACCGAGGAAGAGATGGACATGTACATTGATCTCCATCCGATCACGAATGCATCACCATATACGGTGGTTGAGTCGATGTCCTTGGCCAAAGCTCAAGTCCTCTTCAGACAACTTGGACTTCGGCATATGTGTGTTGTGCCTAAAAGTCAAGGGGTAAGCTCATTTTCTCTTTAGTTTCAAGGGTAAAATAGATCCTTATACTTCGTATACAACAGTCATATTTATGGTTAAAGTGATGCTCCCTTGTTTCTTTTCATCATCTTCTTTTATTTTTTATTTTCTTTTTGTAATAATAATGGGTCTCTGAGTTATAAAATACTTAGTTCAATTTCAAAATCTCTTCAGACTTCAGAGTATAGACGTGGTAAAAATTCAAATAATCAGAGGTCAATGACTTCAGTGACCTTTCTTACCGCGGACTTTGTTGTTTGAGGCGTCCAAATCCGTCTGAAATAAAGACGGGGTTTTTGTTATCGAGGTAGTTTCTACTTTACACATTTATGAAATTATACGTAAACTGTTAGTTAGAATGTGGGAGTGTGGGACTGTGGGGTACTCTGACTTATAACATTAGCTAATATGCTCTTAAAGAAGACTTGGACAGTACTAAATCCTGCATCTGACTCATAACAAATTTTTGTTGTTGCAGAGACCTCCTATTGTCGGGATTTTGACACGACATGACTTCATGGATGAGCACATACTGGGACTCTACCCTCAGATCAAGCGTCACAAATAAAGCTGGAGCCTGGAGGGATAGGCATTCATCTGTGTATTATCCATTTTCTCATTGCTGAATCGGGGAGTTTGTTTGATCTGATGGTGCAGCATTCCTCTAGATCGGAATTTAAACGAGCTAATGCATTTCATTGGAGGATTAGTCGCATTCCGCATCCTGTCCCCGAGATAAGTCAAATTATTTAGTCATTATTATATAATTCCAATAGCTGTTGAACCCGGGTATGTATTAATATTACAGAATTGGCCAGTGCACCATTTGGTAGGAATATTATATGTATTTCAAACAATTGCTCAAGAAGAATAGTTCAATACCCTCTTTTACAAGGGTATGTTATGTATAACAAACTTGTACTCAACAGAACAAGGAACTTAGGCCAGACCATAAAGCTTCATCAATCACGTATTTGCGATATCAACAATTTTTAGGTAATGAAACTAAGTGAACATTTGACCTCATATGAAATGAATATGAAAACCACTTCTAACGCGTTGTCGGCAAGGACGGTTTTCACTCCTGTTTGAAGAGCTTTGCGAACCTCTCCATGTATACTTAACTAGCTTGAAAACCACATCGTATGAGTAAAATAACTCAATTACCTAAAAAAATGAATATAAATATACATTGTTCAAAATGTGTCCATATTCACGTTTCAAAGTGAATTTTTTTAAATGTAACTAAGGTATTGTTTGGAAACGTGGAATTGATTTCATATTCATGATTTCAATGGTAGTATTTAAAATGTTTGAATTCAATTCCAAATCAAATTCAAAAAATTCATTTGGTAGACTCTCGGAATTGGAATTGGGCGGGGAGAGTATGGGTCGAGGTCATCAAATTTTTTGATTCGAAAAAATTAAATATTGCCATGGAAAATATTTGAGATTGGAAAAAATATCATAAATAAAAGTATTGCGACAAAATTTACATCACAAGAAAAATCGTAAACCGTGATGGAAATGAAATGACTAGTATATAGTAGGAATTTTTTTTTCCGGCAGCTGTAGAACTTGGTTACTACTATTAATCCAACGCACCTCTAGCTAGCCTATGTGCTAACTTATTTAAGTTGCGAGGGATGAAACTGAAACAAATAAAATGGAACGAGGGAAGAAGCGACTTTGCATCCTTAATAACACTAATATTCTTATGATGGGGTTACTCAATTCCCGCAATTTGAAGGCAGTCTGATAAGACATGTACGTATGCGTACGATTGACAGATTGCCCAATTCAGGACCCCACGAATGCCAATCGCTTCAGCTTGTGAAGCAGTCTCAGCCTGAATCTTAATAGCATGTGATACAGAATGCTTCCATTTGTATTATATAACCCATCCATATGAGGCATTGAAATTCGTAGACCAGCTTGCATCAACTTTTACTCGAATGACAGTAACTAGTACCCTCCCCAATCATGTAGAAAGGGTATAAGTTCTTAAAATTATTCCTAAGTGCTGCAAGTTCACCCTTAGTGTTTCCCTTGCTTTGATTGCAAAATGAGCTTCTTTTTCTTGACATTTGAAGAAATGATGCGGAGAAAAAACAATATTCTCAAAAATAACCTTATTACGAATGCTCCAAATACCCCATAAGATTGACACAAATGTGATAACACACGATGAATTGTCGCTAAGCGTAGAGAAGTATTTGAACCAATTTAAAACCCATTCTTCTATTGTGATCAAAGATGTGTTCGTTGTAGAGATTCTCATAGAAGATGTAGCCTAGGTAGCACAGACACTCCTACTAACTAGCCGTCCCGTGTCGGACACACGGACACCTTATAAATACGGAATGAGAGGTTGAAAAACTAAAATAGAGTGATTAGAAGATGAGTCGGGTGGGTTGTGTGGGAAATGAGAATAAATTATAGTTAAAGTCAAATTTTACATTCAATTATTTATATTTAATATCAAATAGCAATATAAAAATAAGATCGTACGTTATCTATAATTATAAAATATATATTTTATTAATTTAAATGCCGTGTCCCGTGTCCTAAATTTCACGAGATGCCGTATCACGTGTCCGTGTCGTGCCCGTGTCCGTGTCCGTTTTCGTGCTACCTAGGATATAGCCCATATTCTTTTAACCTGCTCACAATCTCGGAAGAGATGGCTGCTAGATTCTATCGGCTCAGGTGACTTACAAAGAGGGCAAACATATTCGATCTTTATTTGTGTCCTTTTAAATTCGCTCCGAACCGGTAGTGAATGAGTAAGTAATCTCCACAAAAGAATTTTCCATGATTGAGGGACATGTATTTGCCAAAGCTTTTTTCTGCAGAAAACCTTTGTTGCCAAAGTGATTCTATTTTTATCCTTATCAGATCCATTCTTGTCAAGATAAGTCTTTTAAGGCATATGCATAGCCACTCTTAACCATATATGTACTGGTCGGTGAGAGCCTAAACTTTTAATTAGATTGGAGTTGACAAGGAATTGAGTTCAGTTCCAATTCCAAATTCAAAGGGTTTCTAAACGCTTGAAATGTCTCAATTCCGGAATTCAGTTCCAATTCTAGGTCATACCTTAATCATTTAAAAAAAAAATCTCTGGATTTCAGATGCCTAAGTTCTAGGGTTACGTGAGCCATTCTATCCTGAATGCGATTGTCGTTTTAATCTGAATCGAGTTTTCAATCTCGAGTCGATCTCAGAGCTAGACAATACAACGTGACGTGTCACATATATACCATCACATCATCTGCGGGTGAATACGAAATTTAAACTCCAACTGAAAAAGTGGAGTTTTACCTTACATTCGCCTAGAGTTTGTTAAACAATGGCGTTTAAACAGATTTTAAAATGTCTGAAGAAGATTGATTAATTTCTTAATAATTTACTAAAAGGGTATTTATAAAATGATCAAAAAGGGTGTAGTAATTATAATAACTCCCTCTTATTGTTTAGGCATACTACTGGTCTCACAATCAAAGTCACCCCACGGCTGATTCATCACTACACGCAGCTCCCTGGTCCTTCCTCGCGAAAGTTAAAGATTACATTTTAATCTGAAGGCAAATTCTTATTTTATACGGTCACTTTTCGTCTAAAGCTACTCTAAAGCTTCAGACGGGATTTTGTTACCACTTTATACTAAAATGTAACCACAATGGTAGAGCCAGTATTACATCTTATGGTAACTTATTTTCCAAAAGTGACCACATTTGGTTGTAAAATGGTTACAAAATCCCGTCATATGATTTCAGACGAGAATAGGCCGTCTGAAGGGAGACCAACCCCTTCGTGATCAGTCTTTAACTCGGGGAACTCTTGCACTAAACTGGAAACGGATACAGCCACAACCACAGCCCAACTTCAATATAAGCAATGAAATGCATAAATCAAATTCAAGTCTAGCTGGTTAGCACACTAGGAAACAATCATTCAGTGTGCAAAAACTACAAGGGAGGGGGGGAGAAATCTATCCGAGAATAGAGTTAAAGCAACAAATCCAAACACTCAAAATAGTTCTGCAAAGTTCCAGCTCATACCAAGAGAAGAAAAAACAAACTAACTAATAAGCAGCCTCGGCTTCTGGTGTCTCGACTTCAGCTTGCTCTTTTTCAGCCTCAGCGACATCTTTCTCGCTCTTCCGTCCCTTCTTCGACTTGTAGTACACGCTCATAAAGGTTCCTACTGCTCCGTATTTCCTCCTAGACTTCTCATACAGTGAAGCATCAAACATTCTCCAGAAATCCTTTTCATTTAGCTCAGACACAGCATATTGTGGCTGGAATCCATGGTTATCAATTAGCCATTTTTCCATCCTACGCACGGCCTCAACACCATCAAACACCTCTCCTCTGAAAATGGGTTCCGGGGTATAGTAGACTCCCACATCAGTGTACATTTGGGCATATGATGTGTCGCCCTGTCTCTTGTGCTGCTCGAAGCCTGGTTCGGGATATATCATGGTTTTCACGGGCAACCTGAACAGTTTGTGAGGGCAAAGCCAAAGCGGGTAGACCTAGAGAAACAAAAAGTTGTTAGGTTGAACTAAGTTGTATTAGGATTGCTAGCAAGTATCGATTTCGAACATTTATTTTACCAAGGCAACATTGATTCAGTGTCAGAAACATGTAACTATTGTTAGTCGGTGGTTCTTGTAAGAGATGGTCTCGTCGTTCAACCAGCCTAAGCACTTGTGTATTTCTCAATTAATTACTCCCTCCCAGCATTTATGGTTACTAAAACATGTTTTCTGAGTCGCGTGTATCTTGACAAATGAGAAATTGAGCATGTGATCCAAAAGGACTATGGATCCTCTCCATTTCCTAAAAGAAATGGAGAGTCCATTTCCCTCTCACAAGATAATATTAAATAACCTGGATTGCTGCTAGATCACAGTTGAATGAAATCTTAAGCGTTGAGACTCTTGAGAGGATCCAAAATCCTTTTGGATCACATGCTCAATTGATCGAAAAGCAATATGTTTTTGTAGTTAGCCTCTTTTATTGCCTTAGGCCAAGAGAAATATAGGTGTAGCATGTTTAGTTTGATAAAAGTCATAAACCATGCTCAAGTTACTTTTGAAATTATAGACTTATACTGTAGTGTTTAATGAATTAGAATTTTGCAACAAATTAGAACGAATTTTGCTAGCAATCTAGATGCCTGCAAATCAGCAATTAACACACCAGGGTGCATTGTAACCATACAGTTCAAACTGCAAATAAATTGGTGGGGACAATAACAATAAAACATAATAATAATAAAAAGTGACTTTACCTCCATCTCACGATCAACAAATTCAAGAGCCTCTCCAACCTTGTACAGAGGCACAAGCATGTCCTGAATAACGTGATTGTCATGATAATAGTTCCGGATGGCATCACCTTGGGTGGCTTTAAGAAGGGAAACTTTTGGGGGCATCAACCACCCCAGAAGAAATCTAAACCAAAGCTGGTCACCAAAAGGAATAATAAGCTTCCCTTCCCAGTACAACGACCTTGTATGCCTGTGGTAATATTCCCTAGTAGGAATGTACTCTACAAACTCCCCTTTTTTAAGGGCAGTCTGGGCATGTTGATAAAACCAGGGTTTAAACCACCATCCACAACTGTTTATCACATTGCCCTTTTTCTTAGCCTCTTTCTTGGACACGTATCTCCCGGTCATCATCACTCCCTCTGAGGAATTGTAGACCATACCTTCTACAAAATCGGGAACCTTCTCAGGATTGTCCTGATCTCCATCTTTGGGAGCAAAGGAATCCACATAACCCTGTGCAATTTCTTTCAAGCTTCCTTTCACAGGCGTATATGTTAACCTCATGTATTCCTTTACATGAATAAGCTTAATTTCAGCAGAAACAAGAAATCCCAGAGTACCCTGAGACCACGGAATAGCATAGAAGAGGTCAGAGTACTCATTATCCTTGGTAGCTCTGACAACACGTCCATCGGCCAAAACTATCTCATATGCCACAACTGTGTCGGCAAAAAGACCATAAATATGGGAACTTCCTTCGATTCCATAGCCATTAATAAGACCACCTACAGTGAGATCATCCAGTTCAGCGACTACAGCGAGAGAAAGATTCATTGGCACAGTTACCCTTGAGATCTGACCCATATTGACCAGAGGCTCAACTTTGGCTACCATTCTTTCTTTGTCAATCTCAAGAATATTCCTAAAATCTGAGAGATCAACCTCAAAGTGTCGGGCCCTCTTGTAATCCACATTTCTCATTCCCACAGCAATCCACGGCTTTCGGGCTGTGCAGACCAGACCATCTTTGGCTGGGTTCCTCTCTTTGAGGCGTTTCACAACTTTCCTCACATTTTCATCATGTTCTTGCTGACGTTTCTTGTAGGATTTCCATTCAGATCTCTTGTCACCGAGATATATGAGGAAATAAAAAGTGGTCGAGATGGGGAGGAGAACAAATATAACAAAAATCCATCGAAACTGGACAAGGAAGTCCACTATTGTTTTTTTCCTCTTTGGGCGTACAAGTGGAGCCTGCAAATCTGACATTTTAACACGATTTCCTCACCTGCAATTCACAAAAGTGACATATAGTCATAAATCAGACATCTAAGTTTATGTGCAATTACAAAGATATAAATTCAAACAAAAGTCACATCTATTTAAAAAAAAAAAGAGAACACAATGACAAACAACAGGAAGATTACCAGACGCCAAGCAAAGAAGAATATCAAATGAAACCCAAATTGAGTGAAAATCTGTATATTTAATGCTGCATGACTAGAATTGGTGCACGTTTATTCAATTAATTGTTGGTCAGGTTTGTGAAGAGATGATAAAAGGTCCAAGACAAGTGATTAACGAAGACAATCGTCTCTTTCAATTAGCTCACAGTATGTTTTTCAAACATTTAAGTTGAGTAAGCAGATCTTGCAAAGAATCGACTATATCACTTATCTGGCTATAGAAATTGACGATATAGAATGAGTAGGATAGATACGAAGAAATATGAAGGAATGGAGATTTGCTAACAATAAGGACAACTTTATACTAAGATGAGACTTGCACATATTCAATTCTAAAACTAGCTCAAACGTGTGTTATAGAATCGAAATGAGGCAAATGCTTTAGCTTAAAAGTCAAGTCAAGGGTGAACTCCTTGATAACAAAAAAAGGATAGAGAGAGTTGTAAGCTATAGAGAATAGTAGAAGCGATTCTAACACAGCAAAATAACAAGCCCCGATTTAGGAGAGATTTCAGATTTGAATGCAGGTATATATAACTTTCCTTTTCAGCCAATTTCATGTAGCAATTGAATATTAAGGTATAGAGAGCTAAAAAGCTTGACCCAGAAAATAAAACATAAAACATTAAAACTACCCAGAAGCCAATAAATAAATAAATCAACTCCAAGAAACAAGAGGGTCAAATCAAATTCAGATGTTCATTACATCTTTAAACATAAAAGGCAAATTCATATATTGATAACCAACAAAATCAGAAGAACGACCATACATGAGAATAAGGAAGTAATTAAGGCTCAATTTCAAAGATTAATACGAGTATATCAATACTATGTTATGTACAAAGTTGTTGTCTATATGTAGCAAAAATTAAAACAAAGTCACTTTCTATAAGTAAAAAACTAAGTGTAGCCTCCATTCCAACTTTTGTAAATCTAATAAGGAAAAAGTTATATTGTCGAATATTGGCCTTAGATAACTAACTATCACCATTTCCGCCACAAATACATTGTCTCAACTCTCTTCATTTTAGGAGGTAGGTTAGGATGTTCACCACTTCTTCTTTAAAACCATCCAAAATAGAAATTGAGATGATAAAAGTAGGATGGAATCCCTGTCATTTGTTTACCTTTATTTTTGGCATAAAAACAAACGAGAGGGGAGATAATCATTTGTAAGTAGTATGGAGTATCATTCAATGACATGTTGACAATAATGCAGGATGGTGTAGGTTACTCATCAAAAGTCTTCTCAATATGAAAAGGTAAACAAACGAGTGAAACATCCAAAGGTAAAATAAAAAAGGTAAAGAAAGTAAACAAAAGACGGGACGGAGGGAGTAGTTCCTTACACCAAATGGGTAAATCTACAAGGGATTCAAATACTCAAAAATAACAAAAAAGGGAAATAAATGATTAAGACGGAGGCGAGAGTAGATGACACTGGACGTGGAGACATATGTACATGCACACCTAACAAGCGAGGTATTAACATAACTTAGTATGTCACCGCTTCTAATGGGTCAAGTACTCTCACTTGCATAAATAAGATAAAACATATAGAATCCCAAATAACTTGTCTTTTCATACCCAAATAATATTTAACCCGTCGCAATATCAGTCACAAATGAGAATTTGTGTAACTTTACAGAGCTGAGCGATCCGAAATGTCCCGAAACTAAAATGACTGGAATAACTAACTTACGCTAAAATAGAAACAAAAAATAATTAAAAAGAACAAAAAAAGTAGTGGTAGTTGAATCAAACGTAGAGAGAGAGAAAGAGGAATACCAGATGAGATGAGAATAAGTGAGGAGAGAGAAAGGAGAGAAAGGAGATGACGGAGATCACTAGAATGCACGCTTTAGGTAACACTGAGTGTCATCTTTATAATGAATTCATTATTAAATTAATTAGTATAATAATATATATAAATAAAGACGATCTGAAATAATTTGGTTTGGGACAATAGTTGGTAGCTGGCCATCACGTTAGGGACTGGACTGGGGACAACGTGCGTAATGCTACACACATCGCATCTCTATAGAGTCTACTTGCCGTGTGAGTGGAAAAAATCTATCTAAACTCGACGGTCTCCTTTAAGACGGCTTGACCTGTTTTAACTTTAAACGGGTTGAGCTCCTCTAACAAAGAGTAAGCGGGTGACAAGTGGAGGGCTTCATTTGTCACCCACTTACACCCCTACTTGTCCTTTGTGACGAGGGTTTGAACCGTCGACTCATCTTAAATGAGAATTTGTTAACTTCTATACCCTCTCACATCGTAGGGATGGCAACGGCTCGAGTTTAAGTCGGTTCAGATCTACTCGCGGATCCGATCCTTAATACTTTCACAAATGCAAAATTTAGTATATCCAAATTTTTTTTTACTACATTTCTAATGATCTAAATTCACAAAATCGTTTGAAATGGATTCTAATGATCTTAGACCCAGAACCTGGCCCAAATTAATTTTAGAGGATCCATACTGACTCAGACCCATTGGTCTGGAAAAGTGAGACCCTATGGTCCAACCCGTTGGGTTTCGGTTGAGTCTTGGACCCACTGTCATCCCTTCTCAGATGTGTTAGTCGGGTCAAATTTTCACGGATCAGTTATTAAAATATGGTTTGGGTATGAAAATTGCACTTCCTTTTATTATCTCATTTCTTTCCTATTTCTTTATTTTATTTAGTTGGGTTTTTTTTCCCTCTTTCCTTTTTGAAAAACTCTTTTTTTTTCTAGTAAAATGACCAAGTGATCCTTGTTAAGTTTTCTGTTTTACACAAAATCGCACTCATTAACAAATTTAATTATCGTGACATTCGTCTAAGGTAAAGCATAGAATCAGAAGTTAAGGAATTATAGTCGGGTTGGTGAGTGAATAACGAGTTGAAGATCGTAATGCAATGTATACCGGCACCTATTAGAAGCATGGTTGAGGATGAGCGGAGTTGTGTTAGTGGTATAGAAGGAAGTAACCGAGTCGTGAGGATAAGAATTAAAGCATATAGCATGAGTGGTGAGGCTAGTGAGTGCGAGAATTAAGAGGCCAGCGCGGCGAAACTCGGAATAGATCGAGTAGGGGGGAACTGCGGGGAAAAAAATCCTTTTAGATAGGGGGGAGGGGGGTTAGAATGTAATACTCGTCTTTTCTATGAGCGAGCGACACGAGACGAGGAGTTGGAGTACTTATTGGCATTGATAGACTAGACTATTAATTATAAGATAATTTAAGTGTAATAAAAATAACTATGTTATTATTTATAACTTTCTTTTTGGATAATTTAGGGTGATTATGAAGAGATGGTACGTGACCTTAAAGAATAAGGATTGTCGGTAGATCCTAATAAAGTTTGGTACGATACGGTTCATGGATACAAAAAGGGACAAGTCTTTATGCTGGGAACCGCCGCCTCACTATATTACACTCCCCCCCTCATCATCGTCGAGAGGTAATTCTTCCGCCGCCTCCTAAGCATATATTCCCCGTGTTCCATGTCAAGTTATGGAGGCACGTGAAAGGGAAGCCAAAGAGTTTAGGAAGTATAGACAGGAAGCGCTTCAAAGGAAAGAAGAAACTCGCAAGAGGGAGGAAGGTTACATGAAAAGTCAAGAAGATATAAGGCAATAAATCACGACTAGTCAAAAAGCTAGTTTTTGTGAACAAGAGGAAACAAGACGTCAAATTGAAGCCTTGACTAAAATGTTTGAATCCCAAACCCAATACTGATGCAACAATAACCCTTGGGATTGGCTCCCTAACTCTAATGACAATAACTCGGCGGAGGCGAATATAGTTTTCAAGTTTAGACTTAGTATGTTGACAATGGTTGTGTAAATAAGTCACTTTAGTGATTGATGTGTAAACTTTGGTGTGAAATGACGCTTGTAATATGTTTGTAAGACATGGTTGTACGACTTTGTTGGAATGTTAATGTATATGTGATTGATCTTTGGATGTGTATTTTGATATGGTTTTGACAATGTGATTGATGTTTGGATGATTGATTGATTGTGTTTCTGATATTGATGGTATTGGAGTGGTTATTTATACGGAGCGGTTGTGGGAACCGACTCCATAGACTCCGTGGGTCACTCTTCATGGTCCCACCATGGAATAGACAGTGCACATGATTATGACCTGAGTCTAGGGGTGATCTGCTGCGGTAGGGCCCATGTGTCTACGGCGTCCCCTGGATACGCCGATGTGCTATTTGATGGCATCACGATTGGTGGTCAGTGTGCTTTTCGATGGCAACGGGGTGCGCTACTTGATGACACTGAATATGTGCGTTGATTGTATTTCGATGCACTTGTTATTGATATGTTGACTGACCGTGTTTTGGAGTTGTTGCTTTGTAATCCTACCATGATCCATTCGACATTTTCGGCGAATGGTGAGTAGTTTGTCTAACACGCATTGATTGATGAGATGATGATGATGAAAGTCCATAGACCCTAATTAGACTCCTCTAATTAGTTACTAATTAACTTGTTAATTTAGTATTTAATGATCTATGTAACATGCATGCAAATATAAAGGCATAAATAAACATAAGATGAAATTTTCTTACATTGAGAAATTTCGGTATTGATGGGCACAATAAGAAACTCCTTTTCTTATTGATCTTGAGCTAAAACAAAGAGGATGATCTCCTTAGAATGAACTTTCAAGGTAGAAAGTCTCCTTCCAACATGCACCCAAGACTAACCCAAACAATCACTATATTTTAGACTAGAAAAATATAGTGACAAAAAGTGACTAAGATTAGGTTTATTACTACTCTAGTAATATAAGAATATTAGTTGATTTGAGAGTTTTAGAGAGAAGTTGGAAAAAATAGCAAAACAAGTAAAAAATTGAGCAAATGAAATGAACAACAAGATATGTCCCCCTTAATATAGGGCCATATTGGCGGTCCCCAATGGTCTCAATTGAGATTCTTTCTTTTTTGCTTATTTTTAAGCTCATGCAAAATGGTACGTTTGTTAGGATATAATATGTCAATGTTCCATGTGGTGATTCCAATGTTTCCATAATCACCTGTTTGTAGTGGTAAGAAAAAAGAAATGAACAAAAACTCATTCCCTTTTCCACTCACAATGGAATCCGCCCTCTACAGGCCTAAAGGTCCATTTTGGATTTTGATATTTGTCCCCCCCCACAATTACTTATAATCATATTGCTTACTTAATCTCAGAAATTAGTGTTAATTTGATCATATAACAATTAAATGATTCAAATTAATAAATAATATATATACTTAACTTTTAAGTAATATATTACCATTATATCAATAGATAATGGGTCCCACAATGTCTAGTTAATTTATTTTACAACTCTTTGTAAATATAATTAACTAATTACCTCAACCTCAAAATATATGCACAACCTCAACTAATTTAGTGAATTAACGATTAATTACTAAATTAAATCTTATTTAATTATATTAAAAATAAGACGTACAATTTATTCAGCCAGTTATCGTATAATTGACTAATAAACTTAACATGTATGAGTTCCTAACTCAATTTCTAATAAATAACTCTCGTAACCAAACATATATCAAATATATATGTAAAAGACTATTTAAACTGTATCGTATACAAATAATTAGTTTACTGTTTGGGTCTCATCCTTTAGGTGTGACCGAAAGGGGTCAGTTGATCACCGCCGTAATACGACAATAACGTCTAACTCTAGTCAGGTGATCGTTATTGATTTACGTTAATCAACTGACGTGGAGTATTAATATACTAGTCATCCCACGGATATTCCAAAATGAGATTTATTATATAAATGCACTATTGTGGAGGACACTTACTCCAACAATCTCCCACTTGTCCGATACAAGTTGTGCATGTAGCCACACTATTGCGGAGAACTCCTTCTCCAACTAATCTCCCACTTGTCCTCGACAAGGTTTGTTTGTGTGCTACCGATTTCTCTCTTTCTCTTTGTGTCACACATCCTCCCACTCATCGCAAGGTGTCTTTCAGGTCGCACTTGCGATTGAAAAATATAAATAGAGTGGTTTCTCGATCTGGGAGAGTAACTGTCTGACCGGAAAAACTACAAGAGATCTCTTCCGAGCGTGGCCACGCATTTCCAGTCACTACTCCTCGAGTGTCCCGAAGATGTTAATACCCAACGTGGGTGGACAATTCCTGTTGACCTAACTTACACTGTATAATGCAAATCACCATGACCCAGAAGATGCCCATCAGCCTCCTATCACGGCACGACCTAGGACAAAAACCAAGGTCAATCGGATTCTACACCATCTCAGGTAAATGGTCGCCAGTCTAAAGAATCAACTCATAATAATAATATAGAAATCCCTGCCATGACCAGGCTTCAATAATTTTGATAAGGGATCCTATAAAGGTCACTGTCCGACAGAGTGTCATACAGTCTGCCTATGTAAACGACCAGTCATCTCCATGACCCCATGGCGCTGAACTGGCCATCGATCGACTTACAATCTAGTCACTACAAAACGTCACCTCATATGAGTGACTAGGGAAAATAGTACTAAGTTTATCTTGTTCACTTGAATTGTGTTCAACTTTTCATAAAATCAATTCAGATAAAACAAAGTATTGAAATTTAGTCAAACTAAAATAAAGAGTTCATATAAAACTCGAACAATGAATGCAATTATCATATATGTAAACATTGATACAATATTCAACTATTACATATCATATAATCTAGAGGAATTCAGGTACTCGTCTTAATCCCATTGTGACGACATGCCCATCATGCTTAGCCTTTGAAAGAGGCTTGGTTAGAGGATCAACGATGTTATCGTCTGTCCCAACCTTACATACATCAATTTCCTTCCTCTCCACATAATCTCTAATTACATGGTATTTCCTAAGTACATGTCTAGACTTGTTACTAGACTTGCGTTCCTTTGCTTCAAAGATAGCCCCACTGTTATCACAATACATCGTGATTGGATCTGCGGCGGTGGGGACTACTCCTAGACCTTCCATGAATTGCCAAATCCACACAGCTTCCATTACAGCCTCTGATGCTGCAAGGTACTCAGCTTCCGTTGTAGAATCCGCAGTAACGCTTTGCTTGAAGCTTTTCCAGCAAACAACTCCTCCATTCAACATAAAGACATAGCCGGATTGGGATTTTAAATCATCCCTATCAGTTTGGAAACTAGCGTCCGTGTAACTCTTTACACGCAACTCAGTTTCTCCTCCAAACACCAAGAACGAATCTTTAGTTTTTCGTAAGTACTTAAGTACGTTCTTGACGGCTATCCAGTGACTCTCACGTGGATTGGCTTGATAACGACTCGTCATGCTCAAGGCATATGCAACGTCGGGGCGAGTGCACATCATAGCATACATGATTGATCCAACTGCAGAAGCATAAGGAATCAATTTCATGCGTTCAATATCTTCGGTGACGGTAGGACTCTGCGATTTACTCAGAGTGATACCATGACCTTGTGGGAAATAACAGTTTACATCCCCTTAAAATTTAGGATTATAACAAAATTATTGATGCGTGTATTTTATATAGACTTTCTAGTCCATTTATTGCACGCATTTCTATGTCATTTAAGTGATATTATATCACTATATGCCCCTATTTGGCTACTTTGTACTTTCATTACTATTTTGTAGGTACAAGCTGTGAAGTAGCAGAAACCGAGCCGAAACAGTCCACTTTGCATGCATTTAGGAGAATGGAAGGAACGGAACAGAAGCTCTTGCATGGGAAAGCGTGAAACCGCTCGCATTCAAGTCCAAAGCCATGTCCAACACTGCACGATAGGCCAAAAGACCTCGATCGATTATATATTTGGTCGATCGAGAAGCATTGAAGAGAAAAGACCTCGATCGAGCTGTCCTGTGCTCGATCGAGTGGTAGCTGCTGAAAAGTTGCTCGATCGAGTAGAATTGTTACTCGATCGAGTGATTTCCTCCAATAAAGTCCTCGATCGAGTGGTTATTTCCCTCGATCGAGTAGAATCTATCATGGGCCTTAAGTCCGTAGCTTAATTAGGGTTTAAGAGTCGTGTTTAGCATTATATAAACTCTTATTTGTCGTCAGTTTGGATGATTCAGATTCGGAGTCATTAGGACTCAGAACCATTAGGGTTCGGAATCATAGACATTAATCTTCCTTTAGTTTCTGAACTTTATCTTTGGTTTGCATTCGGGTTTATCGACGTAGGATTTGTTCTTTACGCCGGATTTGCTAAGATTGTAAACTCCTTTCTTCTTTCTCTCTTTACTTCTTAACCTTTAGTCTTAATTACTGTTTTCTCTTCTTAATTACTGCTTTATTATTGCCATGCTTGTTAATTGCGATTTTATTATGTCTATCGTCATATGTTTAATCGTCTTAGTTAGCATCGTTAATAATATGAGTAGCTAATTCCTTTGTATGTTGGGATGAGGGAAACTGTGGTAGAGGCATGTTAGGATAGATTATTTTAGTTAGTCTTGAATATGAGAATCTGTCTAAGCAATTAAATTGAGGTTTAGTCGAATGAGTGCACGCAGGAGACTAGGCTAGGTAGTTAACCCCGACCTGGATCGAGAGATTGGAAGGGAAGGCTTGCTTAGAATTGATAGGTGACTCCTAAGAGGACGAGAGTTAATTAGGAAAATCCCTAGGGCGGTTTGAGACCGAGAGGAGAAAACCATTGCTCTTCTCATTAAAAGATTGACTGACTTAGTTGACCCGTAGATGCCGATATTGCAGTAGACCGAATCCTAGCATATTTCTCTTTATCTGATTTATTCATATTTATTTCTTCCTTTTACTTCTCTTCCCTTTAATCTTATTTAGTGTAGTTAAATCCAAATTCAAAACCCCCAGTTTGTTACCTGCAGAATTAGATTTCAGTTAATTAGTTTCCTCCCTGTGGAGATCGACCCTACTTCCGCTATCTTCTTAGTTAGTAGACTTAGGTTTTATTTTTGGTGTATAACGACACGCATCAAATTTTGGCGCCGTTGCCGGGGACCAAAATTTGATGTGGTCGTTATACACCAAAAATAAAACCTAAGTCTACTAACTAAGAAGATAGCGGAAGTAGGGTCGATCTCCACAGGGAGGAAACTAATTAACTGAAATCTAATTCTGCCAGTAACAATCTATGGGGGTTTGAAAAGGTTTATACTAAACTAAAAAGATTAAAGGAAGAGAAATAAAGATAGAAATAAATAAGAAATAAATCAGATAAGAGAGAAATATGCTAGGATTCGGTCTACTGCAGTATCGGCATCTACGGGTCAACTAAGTCAGTCAATCTTATTAATGAGAAGAGCAATGGTTTTCTCCTCTCGGTCTCAAACCGCCCTAGGGATTTTCCTAATTAACTCTCGTCCTCTTAGGAGTCACCTATCAATTCTAAGCAAGCCTTCCCTTCCAATCTGTCGATCCAGGTCGGGGTTTACTACCTAGCCTAGTCTCCTGCGTGCACTCATTCGACTAGACCTCAATTAAATTACTTAGACTGATTCTCACGACTAACTAAAATAATCTCTCCTAACATGCCTCTACTACAGTTTCCCTCATCCCAACATACAAGAGAATTAGCTACTCATATTATTAACGATGCTAACTAAGACGATTAAACATATGACGATAGACATAATAAAATCGCAATTAACAAGCATGACAATAATAAAGCAGTAATTAAAAAAGAGTAAACAGTAATTAAGACTAAAGGTTAAGAAGTAAAGAGAGAAAAGAAGAAAGGAGTTTACAATCTTAGCAAATACGGCGTAAAGAACAAATCCTACGTCGATTAACCCGAATGCAAACCAAAGATAAAGTTCAGAAACTAGAATGAAAGATTAAAGCTAATGATTCCGAACCCTAATGGTTCTGAGTCCTAATGACTCCGAATCTCCCTCCTCCTAATGACGACGAATAAGAGTTTATATAATGCAAAACACGACTCTTAAACCCTAATTAAGCTATGGACTTAAGGCCCATGATAGATTCTACTCGATCGAGGGAAAATACCACTCGATCGAGGACTTTATTGGAGAAAATCACTCGATCGAGTAACAATTCTACTCGATCGAGCAACTTTTCAGCAGCTACTTACTCGATCGAGCACAGGACAGCTCGATCGAGGTCTTTTCTCTTCCACGCTCCTCGATCGACCAAATATATAATCGATCGAGGTCTTTTGGCCTATCGTGCAGTGTTGGACATGGCTTTGGACTTGATTGCGAGCGGTTTCACGCTTTCCCATGCAAGAGCTTCTCTTCCGTTCCTTCCATTCTCCTAAATGCATGCAAAGTGGACTGTTTTGGCTCGGTTTCTGCTACTACACAGCTTGTACCTACAAAATAGTAATGAAAGTACAAAGTAGCCAAATAGGGGCATATGGCGATATAATATCACCTAAATGACATAGAAATGCGTGCAATAAATGGACTATAAAGTCTATATAAAATACACGCATCAACTTCCCCAAACTAAACCTTTGCTTGTCTTCAAGCAAACTAAATGCAGCTATATGGAACAAAATAAACCTAGGGGAATGGAGCAAGTCTCAGAGCTAACTACAAGTCAATATTAAACAGTTTAATGCACTCGATCAATCGCTACAAAGCTTAATACGAAAGTGAACGAATTTATACAATCTTGGAAATAAATTAGACTTTCGACCTTGCAAGACTCAACCAAATTCGGACTCTCACGGGTCACTCTTCTCTCAACAAGCAAATGGTAAGTAAATATGTATAAGAAAGAGAGAAGAGAATATAGTCACTCACCTAGACTACGACCGACACAACATGCATTGCTAACTAATATGAAAGATGATTTCAAGCACCGTACACACGCATAACCACCGTTCAAGGACAATCACGTGCCGAACATTTGCAAAAATATGGATATGTGAGGCTAATTGGTAAGAAGGGGCAAAACAAATAATGGAAATGTGAGGGTAAATAGCCAAGCTAGTTCCTAACAAAACCGCAATAGAACTCATTCCATCTTCCAACAATAAAAAATTAAGCTCGATGCCTTAACAAATCTAGGCATATACAACACAAATCCCATAAGACACCTCAACAAAATAATGATACGCACAGGAGGTGTAGAAAACAGAATTTCAGCCAATTAATTTTTCAATATAAATTTTTCATTTTTTCTTTTCTTTTCTTTTCCTTTTCTTTCTCTTGGCTGATTGAGGAATAACCTCTCGATCGAGCTGAATGAATCACTCGATCGAGGCAACAACTAACACAAACTGCTCGATCGAGCTAAACAAAGTACTCGATCGAGACACTATCAACACTTCACTTCTTTTTCTCGCAAATACCCACTCCAATCAATGATAACGAGCCAAAAACTGACACAACGGTAGAATATACCTCGACTACTAAACTAGCTCGGCAAAGGTAGGCTCAGTTTAGGATGTAGTTAAGGGCAACAGGCAGATATGGCTTTATGTGGAGTTAATGGGGTAAAATGAGGACAAGGGAGATGCAAATATTCTCAAAACACGTAATACCGACCACAAACCCAATGCGTGCAGGCAATAAGAAATCAAAATTCATATACAAGCAAAAGACACGAGATGTGGGGAGTAACTACTCTCATTCCTAGATGAACTGGTCATAGATGTCACCAGTTATAGGCTCTAAAACTCAGAATATATAAGTAGTTTGCCAAAATGTTGAGTCAAGTCTAATAATCAAATTAAATTCCAAGACAAAATTCAATAGTTCACTACTTCGATTTTGCTAAATAAATCAAGAAAGGTGCAAAGAATAGCATAAAATAGACTTGTAGTGCAATATCATCATGAACAAGACTCCAATCCGACTCAACTATATGCAAAAATAAACGTGATATTTTTTGATTTTTTTCAAATTTTTCTAATTAACATGAATTGTAAACGTGAATGCAATACAAATGCAAATGCAGACGCAAAAGGATGTAAAACACTTCCCCAAACCAAAACAGACAATGTCCTCATTGGCTAAAGCACAAAAGCATATAAGGGGAAAGGGAAAAAAAAAACAACCTAATACATGTTCGTAATGAATGAAATATATATGAAGAATGGAAAAACAAAAGGAACAGAAACAACTCACAAAACAAAGCTTCCCCAAACCAGCATCAAACTGGGGAGCTAACATCACTGTCTCCCATCAGTTGCCTCTGTCCACAATTAATTTGGATACTAACACGAATTGCAGGTAAGATTATGCAGAAAAATTGAAAGATGAAGAACAAAAGGGGAATTGGGATCGAGTAAATTGAAAGGGGATCAAAGACTTCTCTAATATAGGTTAGTTTGCTCGATCGAGTAGAAATTCTACTCGATCGAGGACTTTTGTCAGACAGGACTGCTCGATCGAGTAGTTCTGGTTTACTCGATCGAGTGGTCTTCTTTTGATGACCCTCAGTTTACTCGTTTGTTTTGAATTCCCCTCGATCAAATTACATGCCACTCGATCGAGGTCTTTTTTCTTCGCCTTGTGGCGATTGATTTCCGCTTCACTTTCCTGCAAAAACAATACAAACCGATACCCAAAGAAATACCAAAAGATAGTCTAGCAGGAAAAATAAATTGACTAAACTACGGATTATCACGTAGTAGTCTAATTGTCTAACGAAAACGCAAAAGATTGTTTTTACAAGTTGCACGGGGTTGCAAACCCGGCTAGTAATCAAATATTTCTGTGACAAGGCCACCGTCAGGCCTTTGACTTACGGAAGTACCCTCAGCTGTGGTAATTTCTGACTTCTTTTTCCACAATCCCTGGGGTATACGTGCAGCGGTGGGCTCTGAGTGACTAACAATGTTAGGCATCTTCGCTGTCACGGTAGTCTCAACAGTCGAATCTTCCATGAAAATAGAACTGTCGAAGACGGAATCAGGAGTACTCAAGTCTTCCTCCTGAAGAGTCTTATCTATCCTTCTCTACCTGCGCATACACAACTAGAGAGAAAAGATAAGAACAGTCTTAAGGAATTAGAAATTCCTTAAGACGAGACAGAAATAAATAACAGAAAATTAAATTGCCTCCCTGGCAACGGCGCCAAAATTTGATGTGGTTGTTATACACCAAAAATAAAACCTAAGTCTACTAACTAAGAAGATAGCGGAAGTAGGGTCGATCTCCACAGGGAGGAAACTAATTAACTGTAATCTAAATCTGCCAGTCACAATCTAGGGGTTTTGAAAAGGTTTTAACTAAACTAAATAAGATTTAAAGGAAGAGAAATAAAGGTAGAAATTAATATGAAATAAATCAGATAAAAGAAGAATATGCTAGGATTCGGTCCACTGCAATATCGGCATCTACGGGTCAACTAAGTCAGTCAATCTTATTAATGAGAAGAGCAATGGTTTTCTCCTCTCGGTCTCAAACCGCCCTAGGGATTTTTCTAATTAACTCTCGTCCTCTTAGGAGTCACCTATCAATTCTAAGCAAGCCTTCCCTTCCAATCTCTCGATCCAGGTCGGGGTTAACTACCTAGCCTAGTCTCCTGCGTGCACTCATTCGACTAAACCTCAATTAAATTGCATAGACTGATTCTCACGACTAACTAAAATAATCTATCCTAACATGCCTCTACTACAGTTTCCCTCATCCCAACATACAATAGAATTAGCTACTCATGTTATTAACGATGCTAACAAAGACGATTTAAACATATGACGATAGACATAATAAAATCGCAATTAACAAGCATGACAATAATAAAGCAGTAATTAAGAAGAGTAAACAGTAATTAAGACTAAAGGTATAGAAGTAAAGAGAGAAAAGAAGAAAGGAGTTTACAATCTTAGCAATCCGGCGTAAAGAACAAATCCTACGTCGATAAACCCGAATGCAAACCAAAGATAAAGTTTAGAAAACTAAAGGAAGATTAAAGCTAATAATTCCGAACCCTAAGGGTTCAGAATCCTAATGATTCTGAATAATCAAAACTGACGACAAATAAGAGTTTATATAATGCTAAACACGACTCTTAAACCCTAATTAAGCTACGGACTTAAGGCCCATGATAGATTCTACTCGATCGAGGGAAATAACCACTCGATCGAGGACTTTATTGGAGGAAATCACTCGATCGAGTAACAATTCTACTCGATCGAGCAACTTTTCAGCAGCTTCTACTCGATCGAGCACAGGACAGCTCGATCGAGCAACTATTCTCTTCCACGCTCCTCGATCGACCAAATATATAATCGATCGAGGTCTTTTGGCCTATCGTGCAGTGTTGGACATGGCTTTGGACTTGAATGCGAGCGGTTTCACGCTTTCCCATGCAAGAGCTTCTGTTCCGTTCCTTCCATTCTCCTAAATGCATGCAAAGTGGACTGTTTCGGCTCGGTTTCCGCTACTACGCAGTTTGTACCTACAAAATAGTAATGAAAGTACAAAGTAGCCAAATAGGGGCATATGGCGATATAATATCACCTAAATGACATAGAAATGCGTGCATATATGGACTAGAAAGTCTATATAAAATACACGCATCAAACTTGCCCAAACTAAACCTTTGCTTGTCCTCAAGCAACTAAATGCAGCTATATGGAAGCAAATAAAACCTAGGGATGGAGTCAGTCTGCAGAGCTAGCTAACAATCAATATTAAACAGTTTATGCACTCATTCAATCGTTTACAAAGCTTAATACAAAATGAACGAATTTATACAATCTTGGAAATAAATTAGACTTGTCGACCTTGCAAGACTCAACCAAATTCGGACTCTCACGGGTCACTCTTCTCTCAACAAGCAAATGGTAAGTAAATATGTATGAGAAAGAGAGAAGAAAATAAAGCCACTCACCTAGACTACGACCGACACAACATGCATTGCTAACTAATATGAAAGATGATTTCAAGCACCGCACACACGCATAACCACCGTTCAAGGACAATCACGTGCCGAACATTTGCAAAAATATGGATATGTGAGGCTAATTGGTAAGAAGGGGCAAAACAAATAATGAAAATGTGAGGGTAAATAGCCAAGCTAGTTCCTAACAAAACCGCAATAGAACTCGTTCCATTCTTCCAACTATCAAAATTAAGCTCGATGCCTTAACAAATCTAGGCATAAACAGCACAAATCCTAAATAACACCTCAACAAAATAATGATAAGCACAGGAGGTGTAAACAACAAAACTTCAGCCAAGCACAGGAGGTGTAAACAACAAAACTTCAGCCAATTATTTTTTCAAGATATATTTTTTCAGTTTTTTTCTTTCTTTTCTTTTTCTTTTTCTTGGCTGATCGGCGTAAAGATCATGGCTTTGGACTTGATTGTGAGCGGTTTCACGCTTTCCCATGCAAGAGCTTCTGTTCCGTTTCTTCCATTCTCCTAAATGTATGCAAAGTGGACTGCTTTGACTCGGTTTCTGCTACTATGCAGCTTGTACCTACAAAATGGTAATGAAAGTACAAAGTAGCCAAATAGGGGCATATGGTGATAAAATATCACCCAAACGACATAGAAATGCGTGCATAAATGGACTAAAAAGTCTTTATAAAATACACGCATCAGTCATCCTCATTAATGAGAAACCTGCAGCCATTACGAATGAAAGTTTCGAGGCCGAAAAGGCTCATTATCTGGCTTGGGAGCGATCTAACAGGCTGGGTTTAAACCTTATGAGGATGACAATGGCCGATAACATCAAACCATCTATGCCTAAGACTGAGAAAGCAAGGGAATTCATGCTTAAAGTAAAGGAGTGTTCACAGTCGGATTTGGCTGACAAGTCAATTGTTGGTAGCCTAATGGGTGAGTTAACCACTAAAAGGTTTGACTGGTCTCATCCGATTCATGATCATGTGACACATATGTCTAACCTGGCAGCAAAGTTAAAGACTTTAGGAAT